>JADDOH010001981.1:0-267228 GCA_016648135.1 Agrypnia vestita | reverse complement strand
TTTTTTTTTTTTTTTTTTTTTTTTTTCATTTTTCCAAAACCTGTATATTCTACCGCGCGTACATGAGTACATGCACGAATTTTTTTATATACTTGTTACTTAAAACAGATTCAGTTTGCAACGAAATTAAAAAGAAAACAACGTCTATTATAAAATATTGTTTTTTTACTAGAGGATTGGACTATGCAAGAATAAATGCTTAAATTAAATTCTGTATAAATGTGTCCTAATATTTCTCCGCTGTGATCCACCCTCATTCTTAAAGAACGGGTTTAGTTCATCCCTGTAAATTTTTATACTCTGCGAGCCTTTCCATAAAATCGATTCCACGTCTAATTTCGTGAAATAAACGCAATTGGCGGATGTGACTACTCAGTGAAGCATCTCGAAGGTATCGCTTCGAAATCGTATGCGAAGACTGTGCGACGTACGACTTATTTTTACCTCGGTATGGAACATTACTCATCCATCTTTACATTACATCCTCTTGCATAATTAGAGCGATGAAATGCCACCGACTGCGCGGTACCTATTATTGAACTCCTCAATTAGGAGGAAGGCTGAACCCGCAGGGCGCCCGACCAGCTCGGGCGGTGGGTGTTCCCCGGGGGCAATTAGGAGCCGCTGAAGGATGGCTTCTCCGGGAACGGCTACAGGGACTGATGGAACTGTTTGCGCAAGAGCTCCGCGGGTCAGAGGCTGAAGGTGACCGCTCTTCCTGTTGATCGACTTTGGTGATTCCCACAGAACGGCGCATAAAACTATACAGAGTTGAACTAAACCCCTTCAGTTGAAGTATGACCCATCTTGGATACATTTAAGACACATTTATAAACCAGTTATTAAGTATTTATTAATTAATTAAGATAAATTATAGTCTCACAAAGATGAATCTATTTCTATAAGAAACGTGTATAAAGGTTTTTTCTTGGATGGCCCAGGGCTTACGACCTGTATGAGATGGCTTAAGTGTCACTCTACACAGTGCAACGTTCACCAATTCTATCGTGAGGACATCTACTATGTTCCAAATCGCACATTAATGATGATAAATCATAGAAGTCTCACAGAGATGAACCTTTTTATACGAGAGACGTGTATCGAGGTTTTTTTATTGGATGGCCCAGGGCTTACGACCTGTATGAGGTGACTTAAGTGATCCCCCTACACAATGCAACGTTCACCAACTCCATCGTGAGAACATCCACACGTAAGCAATATTTAAAAAGTTGTTTATATGTACCAAATCTGAAAACCTTTCATATATTTGAAAGGGCTGTGCTAGAGACGTCTGTAGTCCATCTCATGAAATAGTATACATAGATTTCGCAAGTGGTAATGATATCTCTAAATTTTTTGTAAGCCCTGGGCCATCCTATAAATAATCCATCCATCCATACACGTTTTCCATATAAATAGCTTCGTGTCTGTGAGACTTCTATAATTTAAATTTATCCCTATAATAATATCTTAATTAATAATTATCCCTCTGTGGACAAAATCCAGTAATCCAGTGTTCTAAGAACATACATTTTAAAATATTGTTAAAAATATTTATTCTTGCATAATTAATTTTTTTTTTTTTGTAAGCAAAACTCATTTTTTTACAATAGACGTCCTCCACAGATCCATAGTCTGTTTAAGTAAAAACGTTATTTTGTAATAAAGCGCGACTTACTTACAAAAACTTTATAATTTTTAATTTTTAAGTTTGATATTTACTTTAGTCGCGGCTTCCGCATGGTTGTCGAAGTGAACGCACTTTTTGAAATTAAATGTCTCACGCTTTACAAAAGTTAATCCAGAAATATTTAAAAAAAACGCAAGTTTAAAGAATATTTTCCATTAAAAATTGAATAGAAAATATTCTTTAAATTTTTATAAAAATATTAAACAACTTTAGTGATAAATTTTATTAGCACGCCGAATAAATACATTATTTGACATTTCTGAAAACTGTTGTAAAACACAAATCGGCCGCGTTTGAGTATTTGAAGTTAATTTACTAAGTTAGTTAATTAAATGTCAAAGTTGAAAAGAGGTCAACTTTGTTCATAAAGTCGTCTCATCAAAATGGAAATATTACCCAAACGAATGACACTTCCAGAGAAACGATGAAATTATCAATTCGACGAAGGGAGTGGGAGGAGAGATGTCCAGAACACTCACCGTGGGCTCATCGAGTGAGATGCAATAATAATCCTCAACTCGCTCTTTAAAGTGAATGAATAATCCAATTAGCGGCCCCAATTAGATCGCAAGGCAGGACCGAACTAGTGGCAACACCGCAATAGGCACGATGACAGTATTAAAGAATAAGTGATTTTAGAGAAGAAAATATTTTGAAAGGATTCTAAACAATGATTCAGTTTTAATATACACATTGAGATTAAAAAGATTTTCAATAAAATAAAAGTACAATCCGCCATTTTGACTGAAACACCGGTCAGATCGAATGACGTCACGCCTCAGTACCTACCCATCACCGTGTCTTTGAACAGTTGCCATAGACACAATGCAATGTTTACTGAGGCTTGACGTCACGTAAACGAAATGACAGCTGCGGGCGTTTTCGCACGAAATTAAAAATATGTAGATGAAAATGCAATTATTTGCGTAAAAACTTAGTTTATTACTGAAATAATGTTATTTTCGGTAATAGTAGGCGTCCATTCACTTTAGATAAGCCACTTCCATTAGTGTGAGTAATATCCTCAGTAACGTTGTAAATTGTGAAATTTCTTTTTTTAAACCAACTTCAATAATATTTATATTTATTTTTTGCGTTGTCATTTACTTAAAAAAAAGAATGTTACGAGATTTTGTAAACGGACTGTTACTCACACTAATGCAAGTGGCTCATCAAAAGTGAATTGACTCTACCTACAATATAGAATGTTATTTCAAAATCTGTCATCATGCCTATTATGCATCAACTTGATATAATAACCTAAACGGAAAGTACACTCCAATATTATGGTATTTATTTATGAAACTAGCTGCAACCCGTCAAAAATGACGGGAAAATGGTTCGCGTCTTTGCTGAGCCCTAGTATACATTTATAGTATCTTTTTGGCGGTCCAAAGAGAGGCGGCCGTAGCAGCCTTGAGCGGCCGGTTCGGGTTTGCTGGCCCGGGGTTCAAGCTTCATCTCCGGCCGTTTAATTTCGCTTTTTTAGCCGTGAATTCGAACGAAATTACGGTCATTAAACGAAATTTCAGGGACAGACAGATAGACGGATGAACAAAATTATTATGTTTGATCTTTACGTTCGTTCGTATTTATGATGTCGCGGAGTTCCGATATTACAGCACACCTTTTGTTTATATGCCGTTACTCAACATCTGTTGAGTGTTATAAAAGTGATATTGCCATATCGTATATATGTAGACAATAAAACATAGGGCGCAATTTCTGCGTCCTGTCATGGGTTTTTAATGAAAAATATTGATCAATCCCTTAAACTCTAAATTCCCCTAACTCAATACATCACATCTAAAATTCCAAAAGACGTAAATTTAAATTAATTAAGTAATTACACGGGCGTAAAAAAATACGTCCCGTCTATTTTTGAGTGTTGAAGTAATAATCACCGAATATGGCGGGCTGTCGTAAGTTTATACAGTGTTATTTGGAAAACATTAATAACCTCGCGGGACTGTATTCCTGACTTGATTATGAGTCGAAAATGTTCAAGCGACCATGACCTAATATCGACAGTTATGGAGATTTGCGACATCAAAGTTTGCATTTTTTTTTCAGTATTTCTGATTTATTTTTCGTAAAACGTTGGACTATCATTACAGTAACTTATATCGAATATGAAAAATTCATTTCCTTTAATACAAGTAAAATAAAATAATAAAAACCTTCGAATTCCAATTGGAATTTCTGCAGGGTATTATTTTATTTAAGTTGTATTGAAACGAATTTTCGCAATCGATATGTGTTACTATAATGATAGTTCAACGTTTTGTAAAAACTAAATCAGAAATATTGAAAAAAAATGCAAACTTCTGCTATGATATTGCATGACTCCATAACTATTGATATAAGGTCATGGCTGCTTAAACATTTTCGACTAATAATCAAGGCAGGAATATAGTCCTGTGAGGTTGTTAATGTTTTCCAAATAACCCTGTATAAAACCCTTAACCCACTGGCGCGACCTGTCGCGCGCGGCCAGCCGCGTTCTGTTGCGCGCGTTTTTTTCATTTGCATACATTTTGTATTGAAAAGAGCTGGCCGCGGCAGTGGTTTTTGGCTCAGCGCTTTTTTCGTCTGCATAAATTTTCTATTGAAAAGTTTTGTGTTGCGCGACTGGTCGGGCTAATGGGTAATGGCACTTAAAACAGCCCTTGACTTGTTTTTTTCAAAAGGTTTTGGTAATGAGGCGAATCAAATCGTTCCGGGCAGTCAACCGATTAATTAAGCCATGTATTCACTAGGGGACAAATTGTCCCTCAACAGCACGCGCGGCATAGAGTGTACGTGACGTTGCAACGTCGTGCACTGTTCCGCGACGTCGCGCACAACATAGCGCGGCATTTCTACGTGCCGTGGCAACGTTGCCATACGCACGGTACCCGAGCGAGCTCACTGCAACATTACGCGGAGCGTCAGTACCACGTGGTATGTTTACAAGTGAATACGCATGCGCTGTATCTGTCGAGATGACAATGTGGGGAAACGAAATTTTTTTTTTTTTTTTTATTTTTTAAAAAAATAGAGATGTGAACACGGAAATACGTGTCACATCAATATTCTTACTATTTTCAAACTAAGCTAAGCGCTTGTACTATGAAAATAGGACTAACTTGCTAGTCTGGAGTGAGGATCGAACCCGCAACCTTTGGATCACGAGGCCAGTGTCCTAACCACAAGACCAACAAGCTACTGCTTCAAGACTGCAAGCTACAAATTATCCTTGAACTCATCGAGCTGTATCGATCAAAGATCGCATAGAATGTCCGTCCTTCTTTCTCTTTGCAGTAAATAATTTCACATTCTCCTCTTACGTTTCGATAAACTCATTAACATAAACAGATATGCAGCTGTCATCATAACCTCATAGGGCGACATTTCCGCGGAACGTTTGGACATTTTACGTGGAAAACAATAATTATTTGCAAAAAGGACATTGTTTTTAATAATATTCAATTTACTACAGTAAAACCTCGTTAATTTGAAATTGCGACCCAAAAAAACATTTTGAATTGCGCGGAACCCCGTTTTCGCCAAATGAGATACCGCAGCTGTCATCATAATCTCATCGGGTGACATTTCCGCGACAAGATATGCGAGTCCCGGTGTGTACACGTCAAATGACCGCGTCATTGTCCCCGAAAAATGAGCGTAGATGTTGATGCGACATGCCGCGCGGAATGTTTCGCGATTTGTCCCCTAGTGAATACATGGCTTTATACTTACGTGGAATTGATTAACCCAAAATAAAATCGTTTCCAGTGATATAAGAAACAAGAGCCGATTGCTTTTTGCAAGTTTATTATTGTTGATTCAATGAAACGTAATATTTTTATTTGATAATTCGAACACAAACTTCCTGGGAAAATGAATACTCTATACATATTGGAGGCATTGGAATAACCGGATTTTATGATTATTGGATGGGCGTAATTTCAGCCTTTTTGATATCAATCGAACAGCTTTGCGAATGAGGTAAAGTAATAGCCATTTTTAGTGCCAAATGTGCGTTCACGAAATTGGTTCTCAGAATTTCTGTTCTTTTTTTTACGTAGGTAAGTAGGCAATCAAAATATTGTTAGCGTGATCGACAGCACAGAAGTATAGGGTGGCCCATTGGGTACGCGGATTTAAATTTCTCTTTTTTATTTTATTTAAGTTGGCAACTCTAATGTTTGACATTTCTCATCTGCTGTTATCCATAGATAAGATAATATACTGTTATCATAGATAAGATGCTGTTATTCACTGTTATTGAGGTTATTAAAAATGGGTCGCCATTATTAAAACACAATGATTTTTATAGCCCCAAATTCGACAATCCTGCTTATTAACAAAAGCATCCTAATGGAAATGAGCTTCATCGCCAAAGATGTTTTTTTTTAAAGTAATTCACTGTTTGGTTTTCCATCACCCAACCAGCGAATTGAGTCCTTACGAATGGTCTTATGGCTTGAGCTCCTGAGTTAATTGAGCTTTGTAAGGATGGAGGTGAGGGCCTTTGGTGAGAATTCGTTGGAAACTGCTCCTGCTAATGTTCAATTATTGAGAACGATGACGTGTTGATGTTCCTGGATTCTCATCGATACTCTCACTGTCATTAGCAATATTTTCAGCCGACCGCATAGGACGAGGATGTGGTAGAGTTTGTTTGTTAATAACCGAACCACTTTCCTCTATTTTTTAATTAATCTTCGAATGGTGGACTCATTAATTGCGATATGAATAATAAGAATACCACAAACTTTTCGAACAGCCTCCGCAAAATTTCGCCAAATTTGTAATGTGTTTTAACAATAACAATGCATTGTTCTTTTGCATAGCGACCCATTTTTAATAATCTCAATATCAGCACATGAGAAAAATCAAACATTAGAGTTGCTAACTTAAGTTTAAAACAAAAACATGGAGAAAAACTTAAATCAAGCATACCCGATGAGCCACCTATGCAAAAGGAAAATTTTGAAATAAATAAATTTATATTCCCTTTTTTTTTTTTAATATCCCTTTTTACGCTTCAACAGGCCAGGAGGCTCAATTACAGAAGCGAAATACATCACAAAACACCTAGGCTTGAGTAAATCACATAGATTAAAATTGTGACCTTACCGGGAATCGAACCCAGAACCCTCGGTGTGGGAAGCTAGTGTTATACCCACTGTGCTACGAGGGCCATTTATTATTATTACTTAAAGGACGCGGACCGGTATATTATATGAATGAATCAAAATTTCTAAGTCATATTCATGCATGTATGGCGAATACGGCAACTTCTCGGATTATTTCAAAAGACAGGATAGAAATGAGTAGCCAATAGCAAAATTCTTGGGTTGCAAGTAGTGAAAAACCATTTATTCTTCAAAGACCTACTTGTAGTACCTACCTACTGATTCAGAATCAGAGACCTTCCATATCCATCACATCTCCGTCTATGGTCTATGTGTTTGGCCATTTAATTTATTTTTATTTTTTATATTTATTCTAAATTATTTATTACATAGACAAGGTAAAGGTAGTTGCTTAACTAGACTAGTCTGTTCTAAAGCAACTACCTGTACTGTTTTTGAAATTTAGTTATTAATTAGTGTATAATAAGTGTGTAATAATTATAAAGTGCACTTAACAAATTAATTTCAGATAGAGATAAAAACAAATCATATAATTCACATCACATAGAGAAAAAAAAATCAAATCATATTTAGAGAAAGTGTTTGAATTACAAAAGTCGCAAAAACGATTTACAATGGAATCTAAACTGTCACATTTGACACATTGCTTTCGTTTTGAAGTCTACCTACATTTAGTAGCCACTTTGTTAACTTCTGTTTAAATGAATCTTTCACTTTTAACCCTTTAATGTCAGATGGCAATATATTGTAGATTCTTGGAGCACAGAACATGAAAAAGCGTTGGCCAAATTTTGTCTTCATTTTCGGCACTAAAACAATTCCCGATGTTGTGCTTCCAGTATTTCTAGATTCAGATGGTATATATGATGAAGTGTTTTTTTTTTAAATAATTTCAGTATCGAACTGGTATATAGCTGTCTTATATCAAGCACCTGAAAATCTGTAAATAGATTTTCGGAATTATATCTAAATGGTTTCTTATTTATTATCTGTATAATCCATTATTGGAATGTACAATATTGTTTGGCAATGCTAGCGAGGTTCAAAACTTTTTCATGTAGGTTCTCTTGCATTTTGTATGGAAAGATATTAAATTAAAATTTACTCATAAGGTTCCACATATTTTAAATAGATATATCTTTCTAAAACAACACAAACTATTTAATCAATAAATCACCAAACCAACAATGTTTTTGAAATGATGAAAATTGTTCCACTTTGTAGGCTTTATAGACTGTATGGACTCGTGGGATGATTTTATTTTCAAAAATATTCCAAAGTAAACGATTATTTTTAATTAATAAAAAATATGTTTAAATCATTTGGTTTTTTTACAATTTCGTGTAAGAGAATTTTGTTTTAATTTTTTTACAAAGTTGACAACTTTATAACCAACAATAAATTAAAAGAATGAGTATTTTTATTATTAACTGAATACTAAGAAAAATCAAGGGCTTAGGTAATTGGTATTCACGGTTTAGTATTTTTTTAACACTTCAAAAGCCCTAAAGGTCCAATTACCGAAGTGAGACACATCACAAAACACCCAGACTTGAGTAAATCACATAGACATTCCAATTCAATAGCGATAGCAACATAGAATATATAAAGTAGTTTTACAAAAAATAGATTGTGAAGGTCATCTTTCATCATTATTACATTCTATAATATGTATAACGGAGAGTGCTTGTTCATCTAGTATCATTTCCTTTGTATGCATTTCATGCATTGTGTCTTTTTTACGAGACAGGGAATGAAAGAATAAACAAAATGTGAAAAAACTATGAACTCATTTGATTTATAATATGAACTTGAGAATAGTTACAATGCGGACATCATAATTCGTCAGCTGTAAGACATTTAAAGGATGGTGTTAAAATAATCGCAGTGGACATTTGTTATCAAATTTTTCTAACACAGGACAATTTTTATAGTTTTGATTATGTTACAAAAAAAGATGAAAGTAAAATATTCCAGAAATGAAATATTTGAATCATAATATGCCAGTGAGACAAAGATTTTCCGTAAGACTCGATATGTATCTGTTGGTAATTTTATTCTGCATACAAAGTGAAAAGGAATGACAGCTCGCTCTGTGTTCAAACCTATACTGTCTTTCAAGGGACTTGTGAGGTGAGTCTCTGGAATAAATTTCATTTGCGTGCACAATATGCCAAAAGAATAATGAATAAATGATTTGATAAAAAGAAAATGTAAATAGAAACTATACACGGGATATATGCAATATTTAACGAAGCTAAACACATGTGTCATGTAAAGAGAATATATTTGGTTGTCTCCAGTGACGGGTCTCAAATCCTTGACCGATTATTAGGCAAAGATTTTACCGGTAAGCGCATCGAACTCACATATTTAAAAAAATATATACCTACATAAATCACTTCTCAATAATTAAAAGAAAATTTTCACAAACAAGTGCATAAATATCTAAAAACTATTGGTCATTGTTCTTCTTATTTAGAGCTGCAGAAATAAATTCTGTTCATATTATTATTTGTTATTATTTCAACAGGATAAATAGTAGCATAATTTTAAAAAGTATAATAAAACAACGGTAAAATGGTATAGTAAGAATTTTATTCTTATAAAATATTGCACCTACTTAAAGTAATTTATATGCTATTACTTATATAAAGATATTTTGTACAATGGTAGTAAAGTGATTCATTGTCTTCAGGAAGATCTGAAATAGATGAGAAAAATAAATCAATTAATTTACTAAATTTAGTTTCAAATGTATAAAAAAAACATATTTATCAAAAATTTTGACACCCCTGTTAATCTGTTTGTTTATGTTTCATGGTCTGTTGGAACTACTCGAATACCTACGTTATTTTATTGTGACAACACTAGAACTAACTCGTATTTTAACTCTCTTGTACCTAGACTTATCTCAGATATTTTCAACTTTAGTTTAGCACATTATAAAGATGCGTTAATAAACCCTGCCATCATGAACTATAATGTTTTCACAAAATTAATTATTATATCTATTTGCTTAATTTTATATATGTATTTCACACCTCTTTTTTTTTCTAATTTAATCACTATAATTATTTATCAATGTAATTTTTAGTTATACAATGTTATTCTTTTGATATCTTGTTTATACAATTTTTTAGAGGTGCTCTTTGTACCGTATATTGTAATAAATAAAAATAAAAAATTCGTTCTGTCTGTCCGTCCGTCCATCTGTCATTAGTGATGGTATTTTAACCGGTGACACCTAAATATTATTTGAGATCTGTATCTGATTGTGTCAATGATTGGTAACTGAATTTTTGCAGTTCAACGGGCAACCATCGCTACTGGACAAAAATTATATCTTAGTGATTATCAATCATAGATACAATCAGAAACACATCCCAAACAACTATACCGAAAATAACCAGTTAAAATAACAGTTTTACCATCTCTATCTATCGCAGAGCAAGCTGTCATTCATTATGTACTGAATTGTATTAGGATAGACACATCAAGACAGCCTAGAAGTTTAAGTATTATAATTAATTTTATATGTAGTGTAGCTTATGTGAAGTAAATATAAAGGGCTAGAAACAATTAAGACTCCCAAAATATTACATAGACATGAAGTAATGTAAATTTCTCGGTACACGGTCTGGTTCCACGGCTGGTTCCAATATATGTGACTTGTTTAAAAAAATTACTATGACCTTGTCAATTTTGAAATAATTATGAAAAGGTCACAATAAATGTATTTATGTCTTAATAAATAAGTTGCATTTTATTACAAAAATATGTTTTTACTTAAAGAGACTCGGTTTGGAATGAAATTTATAAACGCAAATATATGTTTTGTTTACTAGGGGATTTAAGAATGCAAATACTTTAACTGCAGTATTAATGTGTCTAAATATACCAGGGGGGGGACATACTTCTGCTGTGTCCCAATCTTCTAGTCTTAAGGGGTTTAAGATATATATTATAGATGTCTCATAGAGACAAAGCTATTTTTATGTGGGAAAGTAGGTATGGAAGACTTTTTGGGACCCCAAATCAAACAACAAACAAATCTAAAAATCACCGACGTACGTGTCTGCGTAAATAATTATTCATTTGTTGTATCTAGTTTTATAGTTTAATACTACCGGAATATTTGTCTTATCATTTATGTATATTTTGGCAGGTTTCATTTCATAAAAACTTTATTTGGATTAACTGTGTTTTCAATTGAATTCTCATAAATGTCTTTCAATTAACATGGATAGCCGGCACCTTACTATACATCAATATTTACTACCAAAGGAATGTGTGGTGAATCCACAGCGGTATGAAACAGAACTACGGTAGCTGCACATGCTAGTACCACAGTAATATTTAAGTGAATAGAACTGTAAAAAAAATAATTGTAAAATCCTACCTTTAGGATTGTAAATGGTTGGTGGGAATACTGGCTGCTGACTGCAGATGTACGAGGACATTATAGTTTGGTGAGGATCCTTACTGACGCCATTCTTGGTCTGAAGATGTGATTGGCTGGTGAAGGTTACGCGGTAAGTGGTGGCATGCTTGCTGCGGGAAAAAGAATAGTGTGGAAAATAAAAAACTAAGAAGAAATAATTGGAAAAATATGAAAGACACAATTAACAGAGAAATAACTTACAATTGGAGATGTTCCTTGACAGTTTTGTACTGCACTGGAACTGTGAATGTTTGGACTGGCTCATTGCGTAACTGTCCTACGGTTTTAATTGGTGAGCTGTCCGCTGTGTAATACTCCAACAGCAGGACCGCAACTGGCTTCAAAGTATCTGGAAAAGTTGACAATGTTACATGCATGTTTATTAAAAAAGATGGTTATTGCGTGTGTTTAATACATATCCACAGCAACAATCAAAAATGAACAATTGGTACAGTAGAACCCTGTTAATTCGAAATTCAAGGGACCCAAAAAGAACAATTTTATATACAAAAATAATCTCGATGTGTTTGTGATATTCGCCAAAAATCGTAAACTCTTGAAAAAAACGTTAACTTTGTTAAATTTATGCTTACATTTAAAGAAATCATTTTTAAAATGCAATATTTATTATATTAATGCAAAGATCGCGACATTTCTACTGCTAAAGCACGTATTGACATATTTGCTGTTCTGACTTGAGAAAAAATCTTTTTTTTCCATTTCGTCGCACCTGGATGGCCGTTATCAAAAATGTTAAGTTATAAGTACTTGAATTTATGGAACGCTTCTTCAATCTTCACAGGTGTTTAACTTTTGATTCTGCATTTTTTCTGGCTCAAACCAACAATGCACAGTTACTAGAAATACAATTGTCAAAAAATATGTAAAATAATAAGATAAGTCAGTAATAACATCTTACGAAGAAAATTAAACATTCAAATAACAAATTTAAAAAACATGAAAAACAATTTAGAACGCGTTTAAGTACGAGGATTAGTGCAAACACCACAAAGTAAAACTATCCGCGCATATCAAGGCAGCCAACTGAAGAAAGCATACACAGGATTCCCCAATTTTAGGGATCTAGACGTAATATATGTTCTTAGGTTTTCACGGCCACTCAGAATCTTCAAGTTTGTGTTTACTGGGGTATTACGCCGTATTGTTACGACCTTTCGGGCCGACGTTTCGGATCCCATTGCAGGGTCCATCATCAGGGCTGATGTGTTGTCTTGAATGTTGTCTCGTCGCAGACTCCGCAGAGATAGTGATCAGACAACAGATGAATCATACATACAACACAATACAACACATATGACTTCGGCACGGTATTGCAAGCCGAAACTTAACCACAACACCAACATTCAAGACAACTCATCAGCCCTGATGATGGACCCTGCAATGGGATCCGAAACGTCAGCCTGAAAGGTCGTAACAACACGACATAATACCCCAGTAAACACAAACTTGAAGATAGACATAATATATATAAAAAAAGGGCATTGCATAAGATACCGTGAATTCATTGCGAAATTCGCCAAGAATCATAAGACTCGTGAAAAAAGCCATTAATTTTGTGAAAAATGTCTGTTTTTCATATTTCAAGAACTCATTTAGAAAATGCAATATTTATTAAGCTGACAAAGAGATCGCGACATTTCTATTACTTAAGTACCCGATATTGACATATTTGTTGTTCTCACTTGGGGAAAAAATCGAAATATTATTTTCAATTTCGTCAAATTTCAAAAAAAAAATCGAATTACGCGAAATAAAATGTATTGATTTATGGCGTAAGAGGCTAAAAAATATTTCAATTTACGAATTGTCGGGGTTAATCTATGAAATTTACATTTTGGGACTATATTGAATTAACGGGGTTTTACTGTATATCGACTTTCCGTTATTGTTTTACGATAAAATTGTATTTGATAGATCTTTCATTAAATTTAGTTCAAGAATATTATTTTTAAAATGTGATTTTTTTGTTTGTTGAGAAATACGAAAAGAAAATTTGTTCAGAATTAGAAGAAAAACCCCTACTCTGAATATGAGTACTGGACGATGTTTCATAGATAGCCACCCTGGCTATCATACAATAGCTATCACTGGCCGCGAAGAGACTAACATAGCCGAAAGCATGGCCTTGTAGCGAGTAGACACTGCAAAGTGGCCACTATTGGCTCCGAATCGCCCACTACAGCCGCCCGCTAGGGCGACCATTGGCATCTACCATCTGCGACAGCCAATTATTGACACCAATGGCCAAGCGTAGCGGTCAGTACCAGCGGCAAAGCGGTAACCATAGCCGACCACGTTGTCAAGCAGCGAGAAAATAGTAATGGCTGCGTGGCGACCACCAATAGATGCGCAGTGGTTACTATCGGCTGCGCCGCGGCCCAGCTACCCGTAGGGCTTAGAATGATATAATAGCACAATACACCTTTTATGAAAAATTAATAATAAAAGATGTCTTAATGATAAAACAAATTGCAAATAATATTCAGAGCAAAATAAAGACTGTCACAAATCAATGAATACAATTTAGGAAGGATGAGTTATAGATTAACAAGTTTTACAGGGAATGCGTGGCTTCCAGGGTCAACATAGTGTGTCTATGAGCATTATTACATGCTCAAGCGATCAACAACCAAATTTATCAATATTTCACTTTTGAATGCGAATGTGTGTGTTCCAAGGTCAACATTGTGTGTCTATGAGCAGTATTACACGCTCAAGCGACCAACAACCAAGTTTATCAATATTTAACTTTTCAATTTAGCCTGTGTCATAAACATGACTGTCATAGGGACCGCCGATATAATAACAAGAATCTGATATCTCATCAAGTACGTAATTGGAATTATAGCAGTTCTGAATGAAAATAAGACTTAATATTTTTTTGCAAAATAAGTTTTTAAAATTTCTCATTCAATAATGTTTCAATATCCTCTTCATTTTAAAAGGGGGCTACAATTCGAGACCAGTTTACATTCTGGATAATATAGTTATTAATCTTTTATCTGTGTCAATGATCTTATTCCAATCAAAAATATAGAAAAAAATGCTAAGATATAGGGCAGAATTGAAATACAATAGCTGAAATACTAACTGAAGTCAGAATTGAGAGACAACTGTGTCCTGTAAAGATGTTCCACACATGTATGCAACTGAGCCAGCCTCGTCAACGTAAATTTCCACTCCTTCGATGAGAATTCCAAATCAAAATCATCAGAAAACAGTGGCTGCTCCTTTTCTGGAATTTTTTTTTCTGTCTTCACGTGAATATTATGTTTCTTGAGCGACGCAAAGTCATCCAACGTCAGATCTGTCAGTTTGTCAGAGATAGCCGGTTCTGTCTCTTGCATAAACGTGCTGTCCATGAGGTTGCACTTGGTGTCGAACGGATTGATGCTGAGGTCCCCAGAGCCGAGAGACATGTCCATTATCGTTTGGTTGTAGATTTCTTCATTTGCTTCAGAAGCTCTGAGGGAAAAAAATTGAAAAATATATTTTTCAATAATTTTATTTATAAAAACATAGCAGGCAAGTAATGGCTGAGTCATGCAAAATATTATAGTACACATTGTTCATCCTCATACATATATGCATATAGGTATACCGCAGCAACATTTATTTTTAGCTATTGAAGAAGAAATGTACAAATTTATAGTACATACTGCAAAAGAAAGCTACAGAAAATATTGAGAAAAAATTGTTAAAATTGGATCAATACAATATGGAAAGAACTCAATATGATGACCTACATACATAATATATTTCAACATTATGGCGAGTATTTTTAAAATCCTAATGTTGGCAAAATTAAGTAGAAAATTTTATGCAAATCAACATAACACGAGAAAGAATTAGAATGAGAGTTTCATTCAGAGAGAAGTCTTAATTTGAAATGGCTATGATAAGTTATAATAACGATGTAGACAAATTTAAATAATATTAAAAACTGTGAGCAGCATTAGGCATGGTACACAGAGCTGCACGTTTATGAATATGAATTGCAATTGTCAACCTTCTGTCTTTAGTATAGCTTCTGGGGTTAAAATTAATCACACAAACTTGTTAAAAAAACGCATCTGTCTACTGTAAACATTATCAAAAGTGCAAGTCCTGTAAGTCACCAAGCTGCAGAGACACAACCTATCCTTATGCACTACTGCCAAATTAGAAATTATGTATAATTTTTAATTTGACACTTTTTTAAATAATTGGACACAAACAATTATATCTTAGAAAGTTTGCAAGTGAAAGGTTAGCAAGTAGAGGACTTGCTATATTTCGCGCACAAAACTAGATTGTATACACACTAGGGCCCGGTTGTATAGTCCATCTAACTTATCTGAAGAATGGCCAAATTTGGAACTAACGACGCCATATTGGATTATCTACAGCTGACAGACCTTTGACAGACTTTGTTTACAGAGAGGTTCACGACTGTTTCGATAGTTTTTTAAGAACATTTTAGATTGTCACCATGCCAAAAACCATTAAAAGCGGTTTTCGGGAAATAATCTTGAAAATGCACACGTTTTTTGAAGAGGAACAACGTCTAAAAGCCCCAATTATACCGTTTGATTTTGTTCATAGACTTATTGCCGCCACTTCAGGTTAATGCTGCCATGCAATTATAATGATTTTCCCATACTTAGTTTTTTATTTACTATTATACAATTTCTTCAGGTATTTCTGAATCGCCAATTTACAAAATAGTTAAAGAAGGTAAAGTGGCCGTGGAAATGGGCATTAAAATATCTACACCCGGAAAAAAAGAGCAAGGATAAGTGGAAAAATTTAATTAGAAGCCGTAAGATGAGAAAAGTTTTAGAACATATTTAATTCGATAATTTTTTTTACATAGAATTTTTATTATTTATACTTTTTATTACATAATTCATTAACGAGTTCATTTGTATGAACATCTTTTTTCAAAAATAAACTTTTTTATTTATGCACATTAAAGACTGGTTGCATCAACTTACTTTATAGCAATAGTTCATTTAAAGCATAGATTTTTACGAGAGCAAGTTGTTTGATCGGTGGAAAATGCAAAATATCTATGCTTTGAACGAAAGATTACTATAAACCAAGTTGATACAACGGCCCTAAACCGATTGATATCCTTAGGTGTTACTGAGTTAAACATGGTGGTCATGATCATTAGGTATGAGACACCGAATAAAACCGGCGCCACACTGCGCGGATCTTCCGCCGCGTCTCTTCTGTCGTGGAACATCGCTACATTTCTTTCCATACAATATGCGCTTATTAAACACACTACGCGGATGATCGGTCGATCTATTTGCTTTGCCGATTTGGCGCAACGGAAAAAACGCGGCGGAAGATCTGCGTAATGTGGCGCCAGCCCAAAAGAATTATTATTGTTTGTTTTTTTTCCTGAAAATGGTATTTTTCTTTGATTTTGAAAAAACGCCTTTTTGTGACGTTGTGTATTTTACGAATGTATATTTTGATAAATTTATTTGTACGTTAGTTTACATTTTTTGTTTTTTATCGTGTCGTATACTGCTTAATAACTTGTTTAAGAAAAAACGAATTTGCATAAAATTCCCTACAAATTAGATAATTTTTACACTGTGGGCAGTACCACAACGATTGGGACGCCCTCCTTTATTCTCCAGATAAGTTGGACGGACTATAGCAGATATTTTGGTTTGTAACTAGTCTATATTTATAGTACGTCTACGGTCAAGTTCAAGTAGAAACGAAACATAATTATTATTGGAATTTGTTCCACAAAAAATACAATCTATTTAAAATTCAACATGTTTCTGAGGACCTAAAAAACCATCTTTTAAGTCTACAAAGTGAAAAAATTCACGTAACCAAATAATGTAAAGGATTTAATCATAGACGTACTATAAATATAGACTAGTTACAAACCAAAATATCTGCTACACAAAACTATAACACGAATTACTGTGAACGTTGACGCACATCGCGGGAGTTGGTTAGCTGCGCTATAATTGGCTATAATAAAGAAAGAGAAAACATCATAGACTATCAACGTAGAAAATACAAAAATCTTCGTATTCTGAAGTTGGTTTGAATTCCTCTACAGATTATTGAAATAAAACTCATCTATGAAAGGATATTCTTCTTTATTATGTGATGAAGCAATACAATGATTAACACAACAAACAGTAAGTAAATATAGGTACTTAAAATTTTTCGTAATGAGTGGGATGGTGTGATTTGAATAACGAAGATTTTAAAAATTAAACATCATACACTGAACTATCGTATGAAAGACCCATTGTATAAAGCCATGTATTCACTAGGGGACAAATTGTCCCTCAACAGCACGCGCGGCATAGAGTCTACGTGACGTTGCAACGTCGTGCACTGTTCCGCGACGTCGCGCATAACATAGCGCGGCTATGTGCCATGGCAACGTTGCCATGCGCACGATACCCGAGCGAGCTCACTGCGTCATTACACGGAGCGTCAGTACCACGAGGTATGTTTACAAGTGAATATGCATTAGGGATGGGTCGTCGACGTATTTACCGTCGACGAAACGAGACCGTCCACGTCCGTCCATCGACGAGAAGATCAACTAGTTGAATTCGTCAACTAGTTGACGCGTCAACTTCGTTGCGCGGACGTTCTATCTAAACATCGGGACGATGGTCAACTGTCTACGGTTCGACGCGACGCTGCTCGACGGCTGAACCGTTGGTTATTTTTATTACGTTAATTTTTAAAATTTAAAGAAGTTCGAAGGAATATAGTTTCGGGGAAAGTAAAACCGCTACTTGTGCTTATATGTAAAAATAAATATTTTATTATTTATTTGTTTACGCACATTATAGGCTTTTACATATTGTTTTAAATACTTTTTTTTTTAAATTAATAATATATATATAAATTTTTTTTCTACAATCTTACATAAATGTTTACAAATCGATATTTTTTGTGTGTGTATACCTCACCAAAAAAAATTATATTCTTGTGTGTGGTGAGGGATAACCACTTACAATCAAAGGTATAGGTAGTGTAATCTAATTATATAACAATTGGAAGGAAAGAAAAGAAAATCTAATACATCAAATCTTAGTTAATAATACAGTATATAGAATACTTCTTTCTATATATAATAAAGAAAGAAGTAGGTATACACAACAATATCAGGTGTTAGCAGTAAAATATAAATATAAACTACATATATAAGCTGTGGAAGTATCGGGTATAAGCATTAAAATATGAGTATAAAAATTAAAAATATAAAGCACAAAGCAGTAATGTGTGTATAAAAAAATATATTAGGTACACGTCATTACATGTGTACAGGGTTATTTGGAAAACATTAATAACCTCGCAGGACTATATTCCTGCCTTGATTATGAGTCGAAAGCTATCATGACCTAATATCAATAGTTATGGAGATATGCGACATCAAAGTTTGAATTTTTTCAATATGTCTGATCAATATTCATTATTTTTTGTAAAACGTTGGACTATCACTACACTAACTCAAATCGATTACGAAAAATTCATTCGTTTCAATACAAGTTAAATAAAATGATAAAAACCTTTACATTTATTTATTATCTATAAATTTATAAATAAATACATAATTTAAAAATACTTTACATTTGAGATGTTATCTAGAAATTTATTGAAGAATACATCTTTCAAAGTCAGGCTTTCACTTTGTGGTGACATTATTAATAAATAAATATATCTGTATTATTTGTCAACTATAGTTTAAGGCTCAATCTGAGAAAAGGAACATTGTTCCCGAAACATGTAAAAAACCAATAAAAAGTAGTGTAAACAAACAAACAAAGATTTATTTTTTTATCTATGAAGCTGAAAATAGGAAATTTTTAATAAAAATTAATTAAACCTAAATTCAAGATTATATTACATATATAATAAATTAATATTGAACTCCTGAATAAGGACCGTAGTTAGGTATAGAAAATTTTATTCCCTACAAGTTTGTTTATCATTTATATGCTAAAGTTGAAAAGTAACGAAATAACACAATAATTAAATTTTACAATCCCTTTTCAGGTAGATATAAGAAGTCGAGATCGATCGAATAAAATATTGATTTTAGAAAAATATCTAGCCGGCCTGTTAATTAATAATAGTTCAATAAAAAATAAAATAATTAAACAGAATTGTTTTATTTTATACAGCGTAAAATTGGGAATTCACCGAAACGTCGCACGTGCACATCGCAAAAAATCAAGTAAAAAATAATAGATAATAGCTTATTAAGCCTATCTCTCCCTACGCATGCATTCTTCAAATCTCTGTCATAGTTCGTGTACACAGATCTGCACTCTATGATCGTGTACTTTAGAGTTGAAATGAAATTACCCGTCGAGCCGTCTATGGCGTCTACAAGTCGACAGCGAGAGATGAGAGAGAAATAAACGGAGACGTTTTGTCTTGCTCTCGCTCGTTGCTTTGCATTACATTGAATCTCGAATCGTCCACCGTCCACCGTCTACTTGATTTCAACTAGTCCGTCCATTCAACGCCCATCCCTAGTTTATAGTCCGTCCAACTTATCTGGAGAATAAAGGAGGGCGTCCCAATCGTTGTGGTACTGCCCATAGTCTAAAAATTATCTCATTTGTAGGGAATTTTATGCAAATTCGTTTTTTCTTAAACAAGTTATTAAGCAGTATACGACACAATAAAAAACAAAAAATGTAAACTAACGTACAAATAAATTTATCAAAATATACATTCGTAAAATACTCAACGTCACAAAATGGCGTTTTTTCAAAATCAAAGAAAAATATAATTTTCAGTAAAAAAAAACAAACAATAATAATTATTTTAGGCCGGCGCCACGTTACGCAGATCTTCCGCCGCGTTTTTTCCGTTGCGCCAAATTGGCAAAGCAAATAGATCGACCGATCATCCGGGTAGTGTGTTTAATAAGCGCATATTGTGTGGAAAGAAATGTAGCGATGTTCCATGACAGAAGAGACGCGGCGCAAGATCCGCGCAGTGTGGCGCCGGTTTTATTCGGTGTCTCATACCTAATGATCATGACCACCATGTTTAACTCAGTAACACCTAAGGATATCAATCGGTTTAGGGCCGTTGTATCAACTTGGTTAATAGTAATCTTTCATTCAAAACATAGATATTTTGCATTTTCCACCGATCAAACAACTCGCTCTCGTAAAAATCTATGCTTTAAATGAACTATTGCTATAAAGTAAGTTGATGCAACCAGTCTTTAATGTGCATAAATAAAAAAGTTTATTTTTGAAAAAAGATGTTCATACAAATGAACTCGTTAATGAATTATGTAATAAAAAGTATAAATAATAAAAATTCTATGTAAAAAAAATTATCGAATAAAATATGTTCTAAAACTTTTCTCATCTTACGGCTTCTAATTCAATTTTTCCACTTATCCTTGTTCTTTTTTTTCCGGGTGTAGATATTTTAATGCCCATTTCCACGGCCACTTTACCTTCTTTAACTATTTTGTAAATTGCCGATTCAGAAATACCTGAAGAAATTGTATAATAGTAAAATAAAAAACTAAGTATGGGAAAATCATTATAACTGCATGGCAGCACTAACCTGAAGTGGCGGCAATAAGTCTATGAACAAAATCAAACGGTATAATTGGGGCTTTTAGACGTTGTTCCTCTTCAAAAAACGTGTGCATTTTCAAGATTATTTCCCGAACACCGCTTTCAATGGTTTTGGCATGGTGACAATCTAAAATTTTCTTAAAGAACTATCGAAACAGTCGTGAACCCCTCTGTAAACAAAGGTCTGTCAGCTGTAGATAATCCAAGATGGCGTCGTTAGTTCCAAATTTGGCCATTCTTCAGATAAGTTAGACGGACTATATCAGGTTGGATTAAAGTAAAAGTTTGTTTAAAACATGGATTTTTGGGTTCTCCACCAAGCAAACAACCCGTTTCTGTGAAAAAAATCTGTGCTTTAAACAAACTTTTACTTTAATCCAACATGATACAACCCGGCCTAGACCAGGCCTAAATCGGGTAATCTAGCTTATTTTATTAAAAACATTAATGAATGTCTTATCAAATGTTATAGAAAAAAAATTAATAAACTAATTAATATTAAAATATAAAAAAATTAATTAATTAAATGATTAATAAACTAATAATAATTAATAAGAAAAATTTAACAACTAACTTATTCTGCAGTCGAAGTCTATCATTATACCCCAGCGTGTTATCAACCAGGGTGAATATATTCGTGTACTCCCAACAGGTCTTATTTAGCCCCAGCTGGCCAACAATATTCAGGGCTCTTGTGGGGTTGGTGAACAGGGTGCCGAGTGAGTTGATGGCTTGCTGGGAGGAGCCGCGGGCCAACTTCTTTACCAGCACCCCCAGAAAGGTGGTGTTGCCCGGGTCAATCTGTAATCGAAAACTTGTAAATGTTAGTAAAAAATAAATAAAACAAAAGACAGAAACATCAAAAAAATTTAAAAATATGTTTTGAATGCGTCACTGAGGATTATTAATTTAGAACCAAGTTTTCAAATCATTTCGAAGAATTTTAATAACTCAAACTTATGTACATACATGCAATACATCATTTTAAACATTATTAATGGAGAAAGTAATTCACAAGATGAGAGTAGACATTGTTAACAGAATTACATCAGATTATTGATGACCATGAAAATCATACATTGTTTTTAAAATATTAGAGTAGGTAATGACTTCATAAAAGAAGAAAAATTAAAATTTCTCTATTTGTAACTAAAATAAATTAAACTACATATCTTGTAACTGGGGAAACTTACAAATGGCCTCAGGTTTCTTTTGTATACTTCTTTCAGGGCGTAGACTAACAAGGTAATCAGATCTTCAGCCGTGTTACAATCTGCAAACAGTCAATCGTTACTTTACTGCAATTATTTTCATGTTTCTAAACCACAGTTTGTACAAGGCTAGGATGGAAAGCTTCCAGTCTAGCTGATAGATGGTGCAAATTGTGATGAATTGTCTATGGTTTTACACACTGAGATCCTGCATTTGTATGACTGAAGTTTGAAGTTATGACAAGTAGTTTGTGTTTGACAGCCAGACAGAAGAAGTTTTGCATCTGGTAACTTTATTAGAAAAATACTTTGTATTAAAAACTGAACTATTTGCATTTGGTAACTTTATTAGAACAATACTTTGTATGACTAGTACTTTGTATTAAAAACTGAACTATTTACATCTGGTAACTTTAATAGAAAAATACTTTGTATTAGAACACTTAGTAGAACATACCTGGTTGTGCAATTGACCTAGCAAAAGCTCATATTTTTAACATTTAAATTATGAACTTTAAATGTTTATAAATATGAAAGAATGAAAATAATTATTTATGTTAAAGAAGCAAAAATAAATCTCATTTTTAACAAAAAATTTGATATTTTATAAATACAATATTCCCCTTATAAGAGATTAGTCATAAGCACAAGAGCTTGCCTCTTTTTTGGAAATGTACAGCAAAAATCCAAAATTTATATTTAGTAAACCTGTATGTATCATAAGTAACACATCCTGTAATCAATATATGTATATGAACAAAAAAATATTGATTCGTTAATTAGTTGAATTCATAATTGGTCAAAAAAACATCTGGCAAATGATGGTGTGCTTCTTTACAATATATATAAATGAACAAAAAAATATTAATTCGTTAATTGGCTCAAAAAACAAATACATCAGTATTTATTTTTCCGTTTGAGAAGGAGAGGGAGAAAGAAGCAATCATCTGGCAAATGTCAAAATTTAAATATTGAACAACATGAATGCATAAAAATCATGACAACTTTGGGCATTATTTTACATCAGGACGCTTGGATTAATAAATTAATATGTACCTATGCACGAAATATACTTTTTTCCACTAACTTTTAATAAAGTATTTGTGATTATTTTATGTAATTTTAGTTGAAACTCGAAATTGGAAGTGTGAGACTTGGTAATCTGTTTGATGCTACAAATTATCACTTCTCATGGCTGTACCGCCTTCACAAACACTTTATCTAATACCATGCCAGATAATGAGTATGGCTAATTTTAATAAAAACAAGTATATTTTTCACAGCACTTTTTCTGCAGAGAAAAGGGTACTGGTCTCATATGGTAATATGCTTTTTGATTTAAATATATTTTAAAATAGTCACAAAAAAGGTTTCAAGAAGTTAAAAAAACTGAAAATATAAAAAAATATAGAAAATTTCTATTAAAAATATCTATTTTTATTCAGTTTTCATCTGACATATCGTTTTGACTAGTTTTTAATAACTATATACTGAAACTGTTTCAGTTTTTTGGAGCGATCATCAAACTCCACTGAATTATCGGTATAGAAAAAGATATGTTTTGTTTTTTAACTTGTTGAGGGCCGTAAATTTTCTGAATTTTTTGTGATTTTTCTTTTTACGAAAAAACCATGAAAACATGTGTATATTAAAAAAAACACACACATTCATATTATTTTATCGTAAGTGTCGAAATGCAATGATTTTTTTATCATTTAAGTAAAAAAAATAATCTTTTTTTGAATTTCCATAATGTTGCCAGCGCAACATTTTCTGAAAAATAATAATAATTTTTTATTTGTTTATTAGAGACAACATTACTATTAATAATAATAATCTTCTTCTGTGTGGTATATTTTGTTGCACGGCACGGCACACGACGGGACATCGCACTCATAACACATAAATATGATACACTTTCACACACACACATATTTCAAATAAACGCAACAAAATTGCGTGTATTTTTGTTAATAAATCACTATTAGTATTCAATTGAATCATAAACCAACAAAAACTGACAAATATCGCAAAACATATCGTATATATTTGTATATACGTGTACAAATAAATCGAAAATCGAAAAAAATAAATCGTATTTCCCGCGCACTTTGCGCGTGACTTTGACGATGGAATATTTGAATTTCGATTGCACAACACGCGATCGGGGCGCCATGTATAACAAATCTATACGATTTTGACGGCAGAAAAACTTCTGTTTTGATTGTTGATTTAAAATATAATCCGTGATGTTTTTGAGTTGAAAATGGAACGACAGGTCACAACAGGATTTCTCTATTGGGAAAAAATTACGTTTCTCAAATTCGATACGCGGCCGTCGATAAATAATTTATTTCGTGCCTGTCGCATATATGCGACACGGCCCAGGGGGGGTTAAATATATCAGCATAAAAAAATATATTTTTTATGCTGACACATTTAAATAAAACATTTTTTTTAGTTAACAAGGCATAAATATTAAATACAGCAAACACTTTTTATTCAATTCAATTCAATTTCAATTCAATTTATTTCATGATAATATGTACATGACAAACAAAATGTTTAAGGCATACATATTAGGAAGTACATATAACAAAAATGAAAATATTTAATAAATTAAAAATAACATAAAACCTGGTCAAAGGTGTAGGAGAATCCCGCTTCGGAAAACCCCCTCAGACACATGGAATATATCAATACCCAAAGCGATTTTGTTCAGCATAGCTGTGGCTCTTCCAACAGGCATAACCATCGGCAGGTTGGTCCTGTATATTGGAATGTAAAACAATCTATGCTGACGATGTCTAGTATAATTATCAGGAACATACAAACCAATGCTCTGCATAATTTGAGGATTATCGATCATACCGCGCAACAATCGATAAAAATGTGTAATCAAATACACATTCCTTCTAGTCTCTAAACTATTGTAGCCAAGCATACCCTGGAGAAACTCGGTTGGGTAAAGCCAAGGATAATGCCCGTACTCTCTATTTTAGAGTATTACATAAAATGTGAAATATTATTCTTAAATTTCTAAAAATTAATAATAAATCATTGGAAGAACTGCTGATAAAAGGTGCTGGATTGGAGTTTTGGTATGTTCCATCATAAAAAAACATTGAATATACATATTTTATTATAACATAGAGTATTTACATAATTACCTATAAAGGTTGTTTTTATAGAGGTATAGAACTTTCAAATGAAATAAAATGCATAAAAATCATGGCAAAAGCCGTAGTATTGGCTTGATTGGAACGATCATTTTATGGCATTAGTGTTTAAATATGAATACACCACGATTTTTTAAATAAATTTGCAAGCGTTGTTCTGGCACTAGTCTATTCATGGTGAAATGGCAAATCAAACAGAGCACAAACCTCCAAAAAACACCTTTAATTGTTTAAAAAAAATTCTGATAGTTAAATATAAATGTTAAACTTCGAGACACAGTAAATTTTTGATCAACTGACTTGCAGATTGAAATAATCATCGCAACAAACCTTTTAGTATGTCCCAGAGTCTATAGGTAAAGTCATTGGAGGAACCGTTTTCCCCGAGCTCCTTAAAGACCTGCTGTAAGCTGGTGGTATCAGGGGCCACACAGATGCAGCCTGCGCGGGGCTCCCAGGACATCCAGCCATACTCTTCGACATCCTTCAGAAGATTGCGCAAGCGGGACTCCAGCTCCTCCTGGGAGGGAGGTGTCCAGCATGTGCTGAATGGTCTACAAGGTGAAAATACTATCATTCTTTAAAAAGAATTCTGAGTCATCAGGTATGCCTTATTAAATCAATTAACATCACAACGGCACTGGGGAAGGTACTTCGGATCAAAAGTCAGGTATAGTAAGTATGGGCAAAAATAGTCAGGCAGGCAGTAGTAATTTAGATTCAATTTTATTAGGTAATTTTTATTATATATTATAATTTTTAATGTACAGTTCTCGGAAATACTTTTGTTTTCTTTTGTGTGTTTTGGAATCGTAATAGTTCTTGTTACTTTGACATAATTTGTATTTTTTTAAACAAACAACGCCCAAAATGCAATATGCAAAAATATATTTTAATAAATTAAGAATTTTTTTTCACAATTTTTACCAATTTCACAATGTTTTCACAAATTCTAACATATTAAGACTGCACATTCATTTTCCAATTGTCAAATTCGATGTACTGTGTCATTAGATCGTGCTCTTTCAAGACAGTTATAAGACACTTTCGTTATATTTACGCATCCGTTGATAGGGAGGGAGGTTATGATAAAAAGAGATGACGATTTAAAGTACCAACACTAAAATATACAGAAACACCCGAGAACAGCTTATGTTTCTGTATTTTTTTTTTACCAGAATTCTGATTATTTTCAGTCCAGAGTTTAAAAAAAATATTAATATTACTACAATAATATGTATTGCATTAAAAAATCTTAAACAACCATTTTTCTTCCATCTCTGTATTTAAATTTAAAAATGATGTCGCATTTGCACATTTTGTGTTTACTTTGACTAACAATTATCCAACGCTGTAGCAGGGATGTGCAATAAGAACAAGAAGCATGACTTTTATTTAAAAATATATTTTGAAAAAAAAACAAAATTAAATATTTATATTGCAGAAGTATCAAAATCTGAATAAGATGTTAATTATTGTGATAGGAAATATTACAAAACATATCTCTTATTTGGGTTTCTTTTCGAAATATATGGATAGGAAAACTTGTTCTCTTTGGTGACTTGTTCTCACTGCACTTGTTCTCACTGCACGTCCCTGGATGCTAGTAATACATGGGTCCACAAGGTCACCAAATCGGATATGAAGCGAATAAAATAACACATAATGTAAGGATGCAAATAAAGATATAATCACGTTTTATTTTAAAATTCATATTAAAATAATTAAAAAAACTTATTATATAGGAGAAATCAATTGCAATGCATAGTACAGTGAAACTCGCTTAATAAATTCACTTTTAATAAGTTTTCCCGCTAAATAAGTTTAAATTCTGCGGTCCCGAAAAAGTTCCATACAAATCCTATATTTTTTTTAGGTTTAATACGTTTCCCGCTTATTTTCGTTTCTCGCCTAAGTAGCGAAAATATTTATAGCCGAACTCAATTTATTCATACAAATAAATCTTCATAATACGTTTTTCGGAAGACGAAACTTTGTTCATCATTCCTAAAAATGAAAAATGGGCGCAATAAAAATTAAATGGTTTTGGCGGCATCACTAATATTCTAGCCGCTGAAAAAAACCTGTAGTATTTAAATAGGCTAATAAAATAATAAAATTTATCCGGCGATTTTTTACGATAATTTTTTATATAGTCGCCTAAACGAAACTGTTTTCATTTTGGTTGTATTTCTTCGAGGAAACAATCGGCAATATTAATAACGTAATATCTCCTATCGTTTTCTAAGGCCGGCGTCACACTAGGTGTATCTTCCGTCGCGTCTTTCCGACGCCGCGGAACGCTGCTACTACGCGGATAATCGATCGTTCCGCCGCCGCCGCCGGCGTCTGTTCAGTTCCCCGCCCGCGGAACTTACGTCAACGTAAAATCGGTGACGTCACATCTCGTGTTGGTTTGCAACGCGCCACATTTGACAGATTATCCGCACGTGTGTTTGTTCTCCGCGCGGTCCGCCGCGGAATATATTATGTGACTGCTAAGAGCCTGTCCAGATGACACGCGAGTGCACTCGCGCGTAGACACTCGCGCATTATCGAGATACTGGTGCTACATACATCCCGTCCAGATGCTGACGCGCGTTTGCTCACTCGCGCGTAAAATGTTTTTTTAGACAAGTTTTAAAAAAAATATAAAACAGAGATTTTAAAAATTGTGGAGTCATTGCTTTTGCCATATGCGACAACATCTACTTAATAAAACAATAATTTGCATATCTGGATGCAATATAAATTGAAACGCGCGAGTGGTCTCGCGCGTAATACGCGGTATCTGGACGCAATACAAATTGAAACGCGCGCGTGGTCTCGCGCGGAAAACGCGGAATCTGGACGGAAAAATTGAAACACGCGAATGGACTCGCGCTTAAAACGCGTCATCCGGACAGGCTTTAAATTCGGTTGCGGATTTGATGCGACAGAAGAAACGCATAGTGTGGCGCCGGCCTTAATGAGTTAAAATTTAGATAACTTATATAAATTTCTTTTAGAATTAAAGTTTGCACATAGATAGTGACATACCTACATAAGTTATTTTATGGTTTCCTTTTAGTATGGTTATTAATAAAATATTTTTTGACAGTGCTAATTTTTTTTTGTTTTGGTGGTTTTTATTGTTTTCTGACCCTCAGGTACTATTCACATAGGTAATATTTTACAAATGTATATATTTACCTGCTTAATTTTTTAAAATAAAATGTCCTTAAATTGTCATATTATATAAACGAAAATTCAATTAAAATACAATATTAGAATTGTAAATAATATATGAAAAAAATATTGAAATCACTGTTAATATGTTTTCACACCTAATAAGTTTTTATTTGCTGGTCCCTTGAAAAACGTATTAAGAGAGTTTCACTGTATAATATAACATTACTTGTAATATAAAATTATAGTCAAAATTTCCAAAGAAATATGTTTTTTTTTGTGATTTGTGCACGCCACTGCATAGATAAAATTAGACCAGAAAGAATGGATAAAAATAACCTACCTGGGTTACTAAAAAACTGGGACCCTTTTATGGAAATTAAATGTCAAGTCAGAGCTGCATCCTTCCGATTGAAAATATGACCTAAATCCATGCAGCCATGACCTAAACCTAAATATGAGAATGATACGATGCTACTTTTATATCATGGACAACTCGTAAAACGATGCTGATGATATCATGAGACATCCAGAGAAGTATCAGATGTTGCATCCTATCATTCAATGCGAAATTGCGAGCAGAAGTGTTCCTGGAAGATGAAGGACATCCTGGCTGAAAAACTAAAGTCAATCCAACTATTTTGAGCTGTTGCTAGCAAGACCATGATAACTAACAAGCTAACGTACGAGAACTCCTAGAAGAAGAAGAAAGTCCTCGTGCTACCGAAATAAACCTCCTTTCTTAATTTAAAGTATATACAGATAAAACAAAAGTGTCACCCAATAAGACAAAATTATGAAGGAATCTGAATATTATGTTTTTATTTTTGCAAATGGCAAACCTGATAGTTATTTCATCCAATTTGATGGTCATGACAGTGCTGGAGATGCTCAATAGAGCACTGCTGATCCCCTGCAAAGCACACACCGATTTCCATAGAAGTGTGCAGGTGCTGAGGTTGTGGCCTATTATTGTTTCTTGGACCTGTGAGAAAAAATTGTAATGTGATTATTAATAATGAAAATTGTAATTTAAGTTTACTGATAAACTTTTGCATATTCTTATATTACATATTCAAAAAATTGCAACAATTTTTGCCATTCTCTTATACGGGGTGGAGGCATGGACACTACACCAAAAACGAATACGCAAAGTTGAGGCTTTTAAGATGTGGCTCCATAGACGCATACTGAGTTTCCTGAAAGGATAGAGTGACGAATGTTGGAAGTCCTTCGGAATATGGAAAAAGTGTAACGGACCATCACGAAAGTCGAAGTATCTCGGACATGCTATGAGAGGACCAAAGTATAGTCTATACCAACTCATCATACAGGGAAAAAAAAGTAGTAAAAGTAGCGTAGGAAGACGCAACCTCTCATAGCTGCGTAACTTGAGGGACTGGTACAAGTGTAACCAGAGTGCGTGAGTTCAAAGGTCAATATTGTGCATCTACAAGTAGTGGTTCTGGGAATACAATCGTCTATGACAAGAACGTATCATACGCTAAAGCGAACGTCAACAAATTTATCAATATTTCACTTTTGAACTAGGCTTATGTCATAAAGAGTCATACAAGTAACTAACATTTTATTTTCAGGTGTTTTTGTTTCAATTTTTTTTTTAAAACCATGCATTGATGATTCCTTTTGAATAACATAAACATATGTAACAAGTTATTATTTAAAAATGTTCTTAGGTTTTCATAGTCGTTCAGCCGTGGTTTAAGATTCCTGGTATATTCTGCTGTATTTCTACAACGTTTCGGATCCCATTGCAGGGCTGTAAAAACTTTTTATATCTACATACTTTTGTGAAATCCTTTTTATCAAAAACAAATTTAAATTAATTGGCTACCCCCTGAAAATACAAATTATGACATAACAAAAATATATCTGGAAATATGAAATTTTTACATGTCTTTGTAAAATATCCCCCAGATAAAATTTTATATTAAAAATTGTTGTTTTAAAAAAACCTGCATATATTAGGTATTACATAGAAAAAAAAGTTTTTTTACAAATGGCAGAATAGTCTGGAAGACTCTACACAAGTTTCTACAGTGCACAATTGAGACTTATTTAAAACAAGTATTTCTTACCAAAGTAATATTTGTTTCGTGTATGGGAACCTGAAGGGTTTGCTTGTTCCACTGACACTCCAGCTGAGTCATGCCGGTGTAGTGCTTCGTGAATACGTCTTCAGGGCAGCTGCTCTGCATCACGGTGCTCACTCTCTTGCCAGATATTCTGTATATGCCGGTCACCTTGCAGGTTAGAGCCTAGTTCAAGAGAGTGAAACAAAAGGTTCACTATTAGTTATGTAAACTTAACCGTTTTGGTGCTGAGCCATTTTCTTTAAAATCCTTCCTAATAATAAAATTCACCTCTGTGTGCCAAACTGCAGATCTGCACTCCCTAGACAAGTATGCGAATTCGGGCTATTTTACCGCGTTTATGAGTTTTTAAAGCTTATTCTTTGTTGTTTCCCAAGTTTTTGAATGAATGAACGAGTTCTATTTGTCAAGTAACCTCATTTGTCGCGCAAACCGGACAAAAAATCATTCCAAATGTCGTCTTCGAACCGTGCATTAATTGTGTTATTTATCTGTTAAAAAAATGTGTTTTTTTAAATTAAAAACATGTTAAAATTAAGTATTTATATATTCTTTGATATATTTAGAATGAAAATATTGAAATACAATATCTTTAGTGTTATTGCTTCCATGGTTTTATTCAATAAACATGTGCGTACATTTCTGACAGTAAATTTCGTTACTTTTACTGTTCATAATTAATGAATAAGTAATTATTGTACAAATAATTATGTATTGAAATATAAGTATGTAATTATGTATTGAAGTCTGTATATTGAAAAACCAGAAACTGCAACTTTTTAGTGATTATTGTTGATTTTTACATGAATATAACCATCACAAAAAAGGGTCTGAAAAAACAGGAATCGTGCGCGAAATTGTTTGGTTATCTTTGAATTTGAGAAGGCTTCTTTAATCTTCACTCAAATTTATTTTTCGATTCTGTTTTTTTCGGCTTTAGTAATCAGAAATACAATCGTCAATAAATATATGAAATATTAAAATAACATCTTCCAAAGAAAATAAAACATTTCAACAACAAACACAAAGTTATTAATTAGAAAAAAAAATCGAACTAAACGAGTAATTTAAAAACATGAAAAACAGTTTCAGTGTTCAGGTACGAGGATCTGTATATATCAAGGCAGCCGAGTGAGAGCATATATAGGATTCCTCAATTTTAGGGATCGCAACATAATATGTGTACGTAAAGACAATAATGACTGCCAAATACATATAGGACACCGTACACCTACAATTTTTTTAAAACTTCTTAAAAAAAATCATATTATGTGATTTAAAATGTGTAGATTTATGGCGCAAGGATCTAAAAATGATTTCAAATTACGAATTATCGGGGGTTTTTAATTATCGGAGTTAATGGTACTATGAAATTGACATTTTGGGATTTTTTGTTTTAAAAATTTCGAATTGTGACATACATATTTCGAAGTATCAAGGTTCATATAAACATAGTTTTACTGTAATTAGTTTTAAAATACTTATATTAGGTCCTTACACATGAAATTGACGTTTTGCCGTACTGGTAAATTTGATCTCAAATATCTTCTCTTTGGTTAGGAATTCCAAATCCAAATTTATACAGCTATTTACTCATGTATTTGTGTTTTGAAAATTACAATTCATTTGTTTTTTCCTCAATTGTTTTTTCTTTGCGTCACTCAGTTTGCAAAATGAAAAACTTGAAATATCGCGTTATTTACGAGTACGAGTTCCACCGTGGCACCAGTACTGCAGAAACGGCTCGAAGGATTAATGATGTGTATGGCGACGGTGCCGCAAAAGAAAACACAGTGCGTTTTTGGTTCCAACGTTTTCGTTCTGGAAATTTCGACCTGCAGAACAAGCCCCGTGGACGGCCGGAGACCAAAGTTGATAATGAAGAATTGAAGGCTATTGTGGAAGCGGATCCATCGCAAACCACATCCGAGTTAGCTGCAGGCTGCGGTGTTAGTGATAAAACTGTTTTAATCCACTTGAAGCAAATTGGTAAGGTGAAAAAGCTTGAAAGGTGGGTACCTCACGAATTGAGTGAAGCAAATCAACAAACGCGCGTTGACTGCTGCGTTGCATTACTCAACCGGCACAATAATGAAGGGATTTTAAATCGAATCATTACCTGTGATGAAAAGTGGATCCTGTACGATAATCGGAAGCGCTCATCGCAATGGCTGAACCCTGCCGAACCAGCCAAACCATGCCCCAAGCGAAAATTGACTCCAAAAAAGTTACTTGTGAGCGTTTGGTGGACTAGTGCTGGTGTCGTTCACTACAGCTTTCTTAAATCTGGCCAGACGATTACGGCAGATGTCTATTGTCAGCAACTGCAAACCATGATGGAAAAGCTAGCTGCTAAACAACCGAGGCTGGTTAATCGCTCTAGGCCACTGCTGCTTCATGATAACGCTAGACCACACACTGCACAACAGACGGCTACCAAATTAGAGGAGCTTCAATTGGAATGTCTAATACATCCACCGTACTCTCCGGACCTTGCCCCAACAGATTACCATTTTTTTCGAAATTTGGATAACTTCTTGCAAAGGAAAAAATTCAACTCCGATGGGGCAGTCCAAACCGCCTTCAAAGATTTTATTGATTCCCGTCCGAATGGTTTTTTTAGTAAAGGGATCGATGAACTACCTATGAGATGGCAAAAATGCATAGATAGCAATGGTACATACTTTGATTAAATAAATATATTATAATAAAAAAAATCAGCTTTATGTTCCTCCCATACTAAACGCCAATTTCATATGTAAGGACCTAATAGTTAACACATTAAAATCAAATATGTAAATATTTGCTTTCAATAAGTTAACTAGCTTCGAGTGAAACTGTCAATTCAAAAATAGAATTTTTACCTGATCCTTGGAACAGCCGTAGACCTTTAGGTGCATCTCTCTCATTTTATCTACAGACAGATCCACCGCTGTGGTAGTTGCCTGAAAACATATTGCAACAACTTAGATAAAAGTAAGTAATGCATGAAACAGATACATAAAAATCTATATTGGAGTCAAACAATCGGCCGTATTCTGAAAATAGCAATATTGGGATCTTAAGATTGTTATCTCTATTATATTATATGTCGGAGGAGGCTAAGGCCCGGTTGTTTCAAATTCGATCAAAGTAAGCGTAGAGTTTAAACTGAAATTTTACGTTCTCCACCAATCAGACGATCCGTTTTCGTAAAAATCTATGCTTTTATCGACCGCTTACTTTGATCGAACTTGAAACAACCGGGCCTAAGGCTCACAACGGGCTGTGGAGCCATTGACGAGAATAAAAAATAAAATAAACGATACATCGGTTGTATTGTTGTTCTTCTCCAACATGTTTTGACAAGGTAATTTTTAATTGGACCTCATATTATTCAACATTGGCAGATTTAATATTTGATTTTGAGAAATTCTATCTGAGGTTGCAGGAATTTTTTTTAATATTTTTATTCTATACATGTTTGCAACGGTACAGTTTGTATTTTAAGATTATTACTAATTTGTTACTCAATATTCAACGCCAGTCTTCAGAATACTACTAACATTTCAAGGCTGAGGTTTGAGTACATTATTCAAAAAGGTAGGACCAATAAAACACATGTCATCAAATTTATCATAAACTCAATGCAGTTGCATTATAATGATACATAATGTAATAGATCTGAGGAACGTATGTCGCGACGCCAGAAAGAGACTGCATGACAGAGAGAGAGAATGTATAAAAAGGCGCGTGAATGTCGAGTCGCCCTCTTTTACTACCATTGTTATCCAGACCGCATTTTACTGTATAAACGATTGTCTAAACCCTTATTGTTACCAAATAAATACTTACGAGAACGAAGTTTTTACTGGAAGCAATCTCATCCCGAAACAAGAGTATTACACATAACAACCAAACACTGATCGGCCGTAAGCTTAATTGATATTTCTCACCACAAATGACACCATTCCCCTGTCAAAGTGTCCCTTGTAAGAGAGGGCAGCCATCAGGAGAGTCTTCTGCTGGTCTTGGCCGTCGCACACCACCCACAGGGGAATCCTCTCCTCCAGAGGCAGCTGGCGGATCTTACTGTTGTAGAAGTTGACAATGTTTCTGTAAAGCAAAAATAAGACTTCATTATATGTTCAACTATATTAAATGGTCTTTTTTGTTTTAGTAATTACAAGACATATTGTTCTATTTGACACACAATTTATGAATTATGAGGTGAGTACCATATATGGAAGCAACCTTCTGTCTTATACTTTTCATTAAATACATAAAAATAGCTGATCCCAATAGCCTACCTAGGCAATGGGTTGAGACAGTGCCAGGAACAAGATAAAATATATACATCAAAATGATCGCTTAGTTAGTTTAAAAATTGCACTCTATTTCATTTAATTTCAGTACTGATAAATCGGCATTGAACAAAGACATTTAATGCCTTGATACATACACACATATAAATATAGGATAAAATGAAGCAAGCTTCTCGACCACTACCTACCTCGCTAGATACATATGTATATAGATATACCTACTCTGAGGTAGGTAGACATTTTTTTTATCATTTTACCACCTTGGATCAATATCTAATATGTATTTATTTTGAAATTCATGATATACGTTCTGTCTTTTAGGACATGGAGCAATGAATGAGCTCGTTCACGCAAATAGGTTTTTGGTAAGAATAGGCTCGGAGAGTAAAATAATATGATTTTGACTCCCATTATCACTAGGCCTTCCAGTCTCCGCTACTTGAGGCTGCTTTTATTGTACTCTCTCAGTATGTAGTTATTTTTGGAGCATGAATGCAGGATATTCTCATTTTGCACAATAAATAAAGCATTTTGATGTTAGAAGCCCCAACAATAGCATGAGAGCATGCGTGAATATAAATAATGCAAAAACTTTTTTCAAATCTATTCAAGCATTTTGATGTTAGAAGTCCCAACAACAGCATGAGAGCATGCGTGAATATAAATAATGCAAAGTTTCTATCAAATCTTTTAAAGCATTTTGATGCTGAACTGACTGAGTGAGATTGTTCTTTCGAGTGAGCTCAGGCTACCCTCGGCTGTCATCGCATGATCTCGTGAAGGCGAAGTGTCACGCGGTTCCAACGGCAACCAATCCATTTAAATTCAAAATTCATTTGTGTATGTGTGTTCTTATGTGTATTTTTATTCACGCCGAAGTAAGCCACCCGTTAGGTTGCCACACAAATGACAAAATAGAGTATATATATCAACATATCCATCGCTAGGCCACGATTAAAATAATTATTTAATGTGTTTTATTTTTAATGAGACACTAACAATATACTAGTTTTTGGTTTTCTGAGATATTCTGCCATGTATATCTGACCTCTCTGGACATATATATACATGGCAGAAAATTTCAGAAAACCACACACAGAAGTTTCTGAACGGCCGTGAAAATCTGAGAAAATTTTTAACACGTGGCTTATTTTAAACTCAGCCCATTATCCCAATTACAAGTGTCTTCGGCTTGCTTTAGCAACATGCATATGTTTAATGTAGCAATGCAATACTATCATGTACGAATTGGCACATGTCTTGCATGTCACTTGTCCTTTTTCAAAAAATTAAAAAATAGTCGCATTTTATTTCCTGACTCATCTCACTTTTTCTTGCTAGATATATAACTTAAGAACGACTCTGAAAACTAAACTCAAAACTCGATTTTATTGACTTATTAGGTTGTTCATTTCACCCTCAGATATAATACATGCAAAAAGTCACTACTTTTTCATATTTTCTCTTCCGAGGTTACAGGTCTATGTATTTAAAAAATTCTATGACGTTGTGTATAATCAAAAAGAGAAAAAATATAAAATTGGTATATATTGTTGTAATTCTATATTAAAATAAAACACAAATCACTTTGTTTTCACCACTTTATTAGATTAAGCAATTTACATGTTTCGAGAACAATGTTCTCTCCTTCAGGATTATTAGTATTATTACACCAATAATCCTGAAGGAGAGAACATTGTTCTCGAAACACGTAGATTGTTTAATCTAATAAAGTGGTAAAAACAAAGTGATTTGTGTTTTATTTTAATAATAATGTCACCACAAATTTCAAGCTTTCATACAGAAAAAAAATATTCTTCGAACAGTTAATTCTATATTAGATAAAAAATTCCTCGTATTATAATGAAGTAGTGGCATACGAATATAGTCAGGAGCCGACTAACAATACTGCCCTTTCGGCTTCTCAGTGTCGCACGATCCATCCTTGTGAATTGTATTCTCCTGTGTACTCGCCTTGTCCTCTCATTTCCTGTGCCCATCTACTTTCCTATCAAATTCTCGGTATATTTATATCTTGAGCATTCCTTTTGTAGTATAAGGTTTCATTATAAATTCAACAAAATCAATCAACTTGTGGGAAGGAGATTCTTAGTACCTATGAAATCTTTTGAAATGAATCATTTTTGATTGATGGAAAATGCTAAAATCTATGCTTTTTTTTTAACTACTACTCTTACTCCTGACCAAACTGCCCCTTAGTTTATTGGAGAAATTAAACATCCTGTTAAATATTCTACTATAAAAAACGACTATCATAGACGGTAGCTGTGAGATGAGAGAGACGGTGAGATATTGGTAATAATAAAGTGAAGAGCATTTATACACGAATAGTAAACAATAACATTTTAATGATATTCCATACCTTGCCTCTTCAGTTGTCAGCGCCTGATGAGAGATTTCGTCCTTCAACCAACATTGAGAAAGATCCAACAGAAATGTATCTTCTAACTTATCATATGCCATGTCCAATTTCAAGGGGGATCCGGTAAGTTCAAATTCTAAAAATTAATCAAACAATTAAGAAATATATCCTCCCACGAGTAAATAGCAATATTTATTTATCCCGCATCTTATCCGAAGTTTAAATAGGAAAAAACATTTATAAATATGCTGGGATAATACACATTGAACAATCTTAAATTGGAATTGCACAATATGTACAAATCTTTAGGAAAAGTTTTCAATAAGATGTGGTGTGTATTTTATTTATATAAATCAGACACAAAATGAGCGTTGACGAAAAATAATAAAATATAAACATTAAATTACCTACCTGACATTAAAGTTGTTTGTTCCCTTTTCTTAGGAGTAGTAACTACACAAGATGTGAATTGACTCTGAAAAATGAAATAAGAGTACATTAAATACATTGCATACGCTATATGTAATATGAAATAATTAATCTAATTTACTTAAAGCAGTAAAAAATCTACCTTCTTATAAATAAGTACAACAGTCCGATTGCTTTCATTCCAATGGCAGTTAACATATGAAGGCGCATCTTGATGACTGATACAGTAATTTGGAAAATTCTCCGTTAAGTCTTTAATGAAATTCATCTTCGTTAACAACTATAAGATTCTGATAAAATTACACAGCTTTACAACTCCAACCAGCTTCCGAGTTAACGAACTGTCACTTTAAATTTCATTCGTAATTTCAAACATCAAACCATAGAAAAGAGAATATATCAAACCGATTCGGTGATAAAACGAACGGCTAGAAAAGTATTAACTCTTGATTGCAAAAAGGTTTTTTTTTAATTCGAGACTTTCGAAAGGGATTTCACTCGGGGATTTTCTTGTAACTTGTAAATAAAAAACTTGTAAATTATTTACGATGCATAAACTTTATAATTATATCGTGTGAGATATAAGATTATAATCTAGCAACGGATTCTGTGTATGTGACAGGAACATCAAGATTTTTTTATCTCTGACGTCCAAAAATTGGACAAAAACAAAAAAAAAAATCTTTTCATATTACAGATATGAAAAAATACTTGACCGGGCAAAAATTTTTTTTTCAACAAACTACTTTCTCATTAGTGCAATAAATATACTTAATATCTTTTAATATGCTTTTATATAACATTACAATCTATCCGCACACTTTTTAAACACATTTAGGTATATAATTAATAAATATAAATTTAGTTTTCACCACTTTTGTATTGAAAAATATTAACATGTTTCAAAACCTATGAAGATGGCTTTAGCTCAACATGTTGATATTTTCAATACAAATTTGTTAAAACTAAGCTAATTTTTATTAATGATATTTATAGTCACCACCAAATTATTTTGCTGTTTTTGAAGAAGAAAATATTTATGTATGTTTTGAAATTTTTGAACGCCATTGTAAACGTCTTATAACTATATTTGAGCTCTATTTTCAATAGAAATGCATTGATACGCACTTCTGCCGATACGATACCGATATTATTTATAAAAAAGTATTGACGATACCGATGCGGATAGTAAAGATTTCAAAAGGTGTAAAATTTTGTGGGCTTAGATTAGAAACAAAAGAAATTACTTGTATAATATTTATTTTAAAACGTTTAAAACGATTACTTTATAACGAAAATCTACAAATTGTGATTTAACATTACGATCAGATTATTATATGAGTAGCTTCCTGTTGTGGTCAAGATGCTTGCCTAGTAATATGGTGGTCGGTTGTTCGAGCCCCATTCCTGGACACCAACATTTTAGTCCTATTTTCATAGCATAGGCTTTTGGCTTAATTTGAGAATAATAATAATATTGATACGACACGTATTCCGTTTTCGCATCTCTATTTTTTTTTTAAATTAAATATATATTAATAATTAAAATTCACATTTACTTTTTTTTCAGGAGTTTTTTATTCAGGAAATGCAACATCATATTCGGTGAAAGCCAATTTCATATTGGACGAGATCTGCCGTTGAGAATTGCGTTTCAGATGTGACAGAACTCATTTGGAAAATGAAATATTTTTGTGCCTTTCTTTCAAATTTGGATATAGAACATCACCGCGCCAGAAAACGAGAGGATCTACTTCTCTTGTTATATCGAATATTGGGTGATCTCAAATATTTCTCTGGTTCTTCTTTGAGAGAATCAGTGCTCAAAAGAGAGAAAGCCTCATCTTCTTCAGCTTCTTTAATAATATTTTCACAAACGCTCCTTATCCCACATGTCATTGATGACTCAGAACTTGTACTTGATTGTGGCGTCGTCGATTCAGCAATAGTTTGTGAGTTCAATAACTCTCCAAGCCATCTTTTTGCCATACTAATAGTTGATCGTTTATGAAATGTTCAAAGTTTATAAGGCGGATCTATCACGGTGCCTAAATAATAAGATTCGTCACTTTTCAAATAATCAAATCTTTTATTAAGAGCCAATATCAAATCAGCTGCCATGAGACTGTTAACTAACGGAATACCGTCGAATAATACATCAGTAGTATTGCTGATTGATTATAACCTCTAAGAAATAGCGTAAAATGTTCACCACCTCATCCATCATTATCCATTCTTCAGTTGAAATACGAGTAGAAAAATTGTACCGCGTTTATACATGAACGAATTAAGCGCGAGGATGGCGTCTTTACACATGAATGAATAGTGCAATATTGCTATATATCGCCGATTCCGATAAATCGGAAAACCCACGATATCGCCGATATATCGGTATCGGATATATTCTTAATTTTCAACATTGTGAGGGAGTCTCTGATAAAACATAATATCCTTTGTTAAAAGGAAAAAGAGACATGAATTTGGCAACATTATTTGTAAAAATCAGGGTGTGTTGTATTAAATATACTATATTGTATTTTATAATCGTATAAAACACCATATTGTAAAATATAATATTTTAAAATACCAGCACTACCAAGACCGTTTATATAGTCCGTCTAACTTATCTGAAGAATGGCCAAATTTGGAACTAACGACGCCATATTGGATTATCTACAGCTGACAGACCTTTGACAGACTTTGTTTACAGAGGGGTTCACGACTGTTTCGATAGTTTTTTAAGAAAATTTTAGATTGTCACCATGCCAAAAACCATTAAAAGCGGTGTTCGGGAAATAATCTTGAAAATGCACACGTTTTTTGAAGAAGAGCAACGTCTAAAAGCCCCAAATATACCGTTTGATTTTGTTCATAGACTTATTGCCGCCACTTCAGGTTAGTGCTGCCATGCAGTTATAATGATTTTCCCATACTTAGTTTTTTATTTTACTATTATACAATTTCTTCAGGTATTTCTGAATCGGCAATTTACAAAATAGTTAAAGAAGGTAAAGTGGCCGTGGAAATGGGCATTAAAATATCTACACCCGGAAAAAAAAGAACAAGGATAAGTGGAAAAATTGAATTAGAAGCCGTAAGATGAGAAAAGTTTTAGAACATATTTTATTCGATAATTTTTTACATAGAATTTTTATTATTTATACTTTTTATTACATAATTCATTAACGAGTTCATTTGTATAAACATCTTTTTTCAAAAATAAACTTTTTTATTTATGCACATTAAAGACTGGTTGCATCAACTTACTTTATAGCAATAGTTCATTTAAAGCATAGATTTTTACGAGAGCGAGTTGTTTGATCGGTGGAAAATGCAAAATATCTATGCTTTGAACGAAAGATTACTATAAACCAATTTGATACAACGGCCCTAAACCGATTGATATCCTTAGGTGTTACTGAGTTAAACATGGTGGTCATGATCATTAGGTATGAGGCACCGAATAAAACCGGCGCCACACTGCGCGGATCTTCCGCCGCGTCTCTTCTGTCGTGGAACATCGCTACATTTCTTTCCATACAATATGCGCTTATTAAACACACTACGCGGATGATCGGTCGATCTATTTGCTTTGCCGATTTGGCGCAACGGAAGAAACGCGGCGGAAGTGTGGCGCCGGCCTAAAAGAATTATTATTGTTTGTTTTTTTTTTCCTGAAAATTGTATTTTTCTTTGATTTTGAAAAAACGCCATTTTGTGACGTTGTGTATTTTACGAATGTATTTTTTGATAAATTTATTTGTACGTTAGTTTACATTTTTTGTTTTTTATCGTGTCGTATACCTTTCTTAATAACTTGTTTAAGAAAAAACGAATTTGCATAAAATTTCCTACAAATGAGATAATTTTTAGACTATGGGCAGTACCACAACGATTGGGACGCCCTCCTTTATTCTCCAGATAAGTTGGACGGACTATACATGTTTGATACAATTGTCATAAAACTAAGTTGCCCGATAGAATAGTACTTCGCACGAACTCCGGGTCACTTCGATTCCTTTGACTCGGCGCAAAAACCGACAACTTTCGGAAGTCGGCCGAAGCGAGCCGAAGTAGCACGAAGTATCCCTCTACACCATCGTATTCGCTTCACTTCGACCGACTTCGCTAGTAGTGTAGAGCCGGCTTATGAAAAACAATCGAATTAAGTAGTATGTGTACGTCATGCGTACAACCACATTGTTTCGTTGTTTGGTGTTTACATATGTAAACACCAACACTACAAAATAATGGGCCTCGTTACTCGTACGCGGGTCATTCATAATACAATCTGTTAAATTCTACAAATAATCTAGACATTTTTATTGACTATTTACTTTTATTTAAAATGAAACTCCGTAATCTCATTTATGATTATTGAAATAAATTTGATACTTCTTTAATTGAATCCCATTCCCTCCCTCTTCCCATCCCTCCCATTTTATGAATTATCATTATTTAAATCTTTGAAATATTTATTATTTATCACATATTCTTTATCATTGTTTTTTATTTTTTATTGTTATTCATTTTGTTTACCAGCTTCGAGGAAACTTCACTGGTCATACCAAACGAATATTTTTTTTGATATTATATATAAAAAAAAATTGTACTCTATGTTTCCCAAAAATAAAAAAAAAAAAATATATATAATAAAACTATTTTTTTTGTTGTAGTTACTGTCCTTACCCACCAAAAAGAGAATAACCCACGCACGGCTTTCACATACAAATTAGATTGTCTTTCTCATATGAAAATAGGTCTACTTAGTACTACAACGTAGTACTACCTACATTATACTGAAGTGCATATTTCACACGCTTTTAAGTAAGTGGACTACTAATCACAAACTGCACATATTATAAACTACACACACTACAAACTACACATGCTAAAAACTACACGTGCTAAAAACTACGCACTCCTAAAATTTCAAAGTACATACATATTTCAAACAGCACACTTTAAAATACACACTACTAATTACACATTTCAAATTTTAAGTTGATGTGTGACTTTTTTAACGTGAAATTTTTGGCCGATATTTTTGTTCGAATGATGAAAAGTTTGAAAACCGAAACAACCCCCCTCACGGAGAATTAGAAAATTTTTGTACAGAATGTTGAAATTTCTGGAAAATAAAACAACCCCACTCCCCCACCGGATTTCAAAATTTTGTAGTAAAATTTTCAAGAAGTTCTTCTTGTAGGTCATTGTAGTAGATACAATTTTGTAGTATTACAATTACTCTTTTTGGGGGAACTAATTTTGGGGAAAACATCAAATTTTTCTGGAAGGAGGTGAAAAAATCTCGATGTGGGACGGAAAGCAATAGTATGAAAGCTATTAAGTCAGCGAATGGAGAAATGTTAATGGATGAAGATAGAATAAAAGATAGATGGATGAATTATTTCCAGGAAACCTATGAGAGCGAGGAGGCTGTAATAGAGGAATCCGTCGATATTCTCACGAAGAGAAGTATGAATGACGAAAATGAAGTCAGCGAAATAAGTATGGAAGAAATGAAGTGTGCAATAAAGCATATGAAGAATAGTAAGGCTGTGGGGTATGATAACGTTGCTGCCGAATATATCAAGGCTGGTGGCCCATCAGTGATTTCGTGGCTTCATACTCTATTTAATAAATGTTTGAAGGAGAGCCACACCCCTCTGGATTGGAGGAGAGCAGTTATTATGCCTCTCTACAAAGGTCGAGATTGGAATGCGGGAACTACAGGGCAATTAGCCTTTTAAGCTCGGTTGGCAAACTTTATGGAAGAATTTTGATAGAAAGAGTAAGGTCGATGACGAAAGAAAAGGCATGGGACGTGCAAGGAGCCTTTTTGGGTGGAAGAGGATGCATGGATCAGATATTCTCTCTACGAGTGTCGAGGGAAAAACCAAAAACTTTTCTGTGCATTTGTAGATCTGCAAAAGGCTTATGACAGGGTTATAAGAGGATGGTTATGGAAGGTACTCTCTGATTACCAGGTGAACAGTAAACTTATATACGCAGTTGCATCCCTTTACGAGGGGAGTACTGCGTGTGTAAGAATTAATGGATCATTCACACCGTGGTTTTATATAACAAAAGGTGTCAAACAGGGTTGCGTAATGTCTCCATGGCTGTTCAACTTGTATATGGATAATTGTGTGAAAGAACTGGAATGTATGAATATAGGAGCGAAAATGAGTGATTTGATTGTATGCTGTTTGCTGTACGCGGATGATGCGGTATTAATGGCAAATAGCGAACAAGACCTACAAAGTCTAGTTAGCAGGATGTAAGATGTATGCAAGGAAAGTGACCTTATTATGAATGTAAAGAAGTCAAAAGTAATGGTATTCGAGAAGGAGGAAAGTAAGACAACGTGTGAAATACTAGTAGGCAATGAATGTTTGGAACAAGTAGATGAGTTTGTGTACTTGGGAAGTATGTTCGATAGAAGAGGGAATGTTGAGAAAGATATAGAGAGGAGAGTGACTGCCGGGAATAGGGTGAACGGTGCTTTGAATGCAATAATTTCTAATAGAAATATGTCTACCGAGGCAAAACTGGCGGTACATAATGGAGTTCTGGTACCGACACTAATGTATGGAAGTGAAGCCTGGAGCTGGCAGAAGAGGAACGAAAGTAGATTGAATGCAGTGGAGATGAGGTCCCTTAGACGTATGTGTGGTAAATCCATGTATGATAGAGTAAAGAATGAAGATATTAGGAATGAATGTAAAGCTGATCGTAGCATAATACAGAGAATAAAAATAGGGTCGCTCAGGTGGTTTGGGCATGTTGAGCGAATGAATGAGGAAAGAATGGTAAGAAAGATATATGATGCAAGTGTTGAGGGCGCCAGAAAAAGAGGGCGACCACGGAAGACGTGGCATGACCAGATTCACCAGATACTGGAAGATGGTCCTGTTAGAAGCCTGAACAACCGTCGAGCTTGCATGCGAAGATGTATGAATGTAGACGAAGCGAAAGTTGTATGTCAGGACAGAAGAGTATGGCGCTCTATCCTCTCTGCCTACCCCCGCGGGGAAACGGCGTGATGGTAAGTAAGTAAGTAAGTAAGTACATTTACTCTACTTGTAGTTTATTGAAGTAGATGAAGTTTGTAATGTTTCAGTACCTACCTCTTAGAGTATATAATCTAAGGGCCGGTTGTTTCAAGCTGGATTAAAGTAAGCGTTCTTTTAAAGCATAGATTTTTACGTTTACCACCAATCAGACGATCTGTTTTCGTAAAAATCTATGCTTTAATCGACCGCTTACTTTGATCGAACTTGAAATAACCGGGCCTAAGACCTACCTACTACAAATGTAGCACACACTTTGTAGTCTTCATACTGGTGAACTTGGGTGAACGTGTGCGTGTTGTAGTCTTCATTTTGAAATGTAGTTTCCCTTCGCATTAAATCATGCTTGTGTGAAGTAGACATGGGTCGTTTATGAACGAACTATTCTTCTAGAACAGTTCATTTTACTGAACGAACGAATGATATAGTTCACTTCACATGATGGCTCGACTAGACATCTGAATCTCTCTTCCGTTAAGCTATAAACAAACTCTGAACACCTAATACGATCACAAACATTTGGTAAAGGATAGCATTCTAAAAAAAATATGCTGTACGTACATATTGTACTTCTATTGAGTAAAATAGGTAATCCATTGCGGGTCATAGTTTGGTAATAGACCAATTTAAAGTTATCTGGTATCATTATTACCTATACCCAACATACTGTAGTTTGGAAATAAAAGTCCTACGCGAAGTACTTACGTAATTGTCAATGAATTGGTTTAGTTATATTAATCCATCTGTGTGATTTACAGCCGATACTGCACGCAAAAAGCGATTACAGATTACATATCTGCCAACCCAAACAATCAAGAATGGTGTGCGTAGGTGATAAATATCTGGAAATAGATTTTTCGATGACAATCATGATTTTACTACTGGTTTTAATATCATTTCTATCCATGCATGAAATAGATACAGAGGCGTAGCTTACTGAAGGCGATAGTGAGTCGACAGGGCAGTAGCCGGATTGGAAAAATTAACTTCGTACTAAATATGCAATATTTATTTTGGTTGTGACTAATATTTTGACTACTATTATATTGTGACTAATGAATGAAGGGCGAATATATTGTGACTAATATTATTCCATATAATTCTGTATAATTTCTGTTTACAATTGATTACAGTGAGATAAATGACAATATATACCTATAAAAATCAATGTCTGTCTGTCTGTTCATCTATCTGTCTGTTCTCTCTACAAATCCATACCGTTTGACCGATCTGACTTAAACTTTGCATACTTATTCTTTAGGAACCGGTGGGTAGACTTTTTTCCATTTAAAAAAGACAATCGAATTAGTATGGGTAAGGGCCGGTTGTTTCAAGTAGATTAAAGTAAAAGTTGGTTTAATGCATAGACTTTTGCGTTCTCCACCAACCAAACGATCTGTTTCCGTAAAAATCTATGCTTTAAACGAACTTTTATCTTATTCCAACTTGATACAAGCGAGCCAAAGCCGTGCGTGCGAGGCACACTGTTTCGTTGTGTTGGTGTTTACGGGTATAAATACCAACACAACGGTACAATATACCTCGTACGCACGGCTTACACGTACTAATTCGATTGTCTTTCTTATACGGAAAGAGGTCTAACTTAGGCGAAATTTCCCCTCTCCCCCTAACCCTGATGTAATTTCTACCCTACCGCAAATCTGTACCGTTCGACCGATCTAACCCCATATTTTGCATTCTTATTTTTTAGGACTCAGCGGGTAATATATTTTCTCCATATTTCAAGTCGTTTCTCCATATTTCTAGTGATCATGAGAATAGCCCAGTTGATTCTAGATTCATGTGGACTAGACAATGCGGAGTTATCATTGCTCTTGATTTTTGTGACAATATACAGGATGTAACAGAGCTGGTCCAAAATACCTTACAGGTAGACTTCTGCTTAAATTATGAGTTTAAAATTTAAAGTTTCAAGCACCGATGTCCTAAAATTAATTGTTATGGGGATAAGCGACTTAAAAGTTTGCATTTTTTTCTCAATATTTCTCACTTATCTTCTGTAAAACGAAAAAAACCTCGCGTATCATGAAAATAACTTGTGATGATCCTGGTAGCTAGTAGGGCATCGCGGGGCCTTGATACATTTAATAATAATTTAGTATAGCTCCTGGTCACGGCACCACTGAGGTGTTCCTGATAGATATTGGGTCCTCGTCAAATGACGGTATTTTCTAGAGATGTTTTCTGTTATATGAAAAATATTATACAGTCGTAAAATAGTTGACGCGAGTTGAATTTAAATTTTAGCTATTACATTCAATTAATCTGCCAACTCCTGGCCGCGGTAAGCACTATGATGATTCAGTTAGATAGAGGGGTCTTCCTAACGTATAATTCGATGAATTTTGTATTAATAATTTATTTAAAAGGCCGTTGCTTAATCGCCGCGAGTTGATATTTAATTTTAGCTATTATATTCAATTAATTTGCCAACTCCTGGCCGCGGCTAACAATGTGATGAATCCTATGGGGTGACCCGTCAAAAATACGTCGTGGAAAATAATATTAAATAATATAAATTTCATTGCAATGAATAAAGTCATTTGCTGTATGATGTTAGCGAAAATAGTTGTATGGCGCGGGTGGCAACGGCTGAGGTCGACAGATACGCTGTAACTATAAAAGGATCGCGGATTAAAATATTATACCTTCTTGAAATATTATAAATAATGTATTCTATACAATATTCATGCTCTGCCAGTGCTAACTATACATTTACTGAAAATAATTATTAACTGAAAATAATTATTCTGTGAAAATTGCGCTTTTGAATGCAATATTAACTAAAAATATTAACTAAAATATTTCTAACATCTTGGGTTCACAGACGAAATTGACAATACCTACTGCCCTTTGCATTTACTAAGTATATTACCTAAATAGCCACAGCTATACCATCCTGTCCGTCAGGGACGAAACATGAAACACAGTTATATTCCTAAAAGTGCTACCTCTTACGCGACAAAAATACCTATTGCAGTCGGGCTATGAATATGAACTATTTCCGCCTCATAATGGCGCCTGGAACCAATACTAAAAACCTCACTAGAAATAATAAATGCGACTAAATCTCGATAAATACAATATATACTATTCGTAATACGTCGTTGAATTGGCACATGATTCGTCTAATGGATGAAGGACCCCGTTGTGTATCGTAATAACTTCAAATTCTTTTATAGGAGCAGTGTGGAAACAATTGCATAATATTACGTAATAAAAACATCTAACGAACCTAATAATCTATACATTTATGTTACAATAAAATACGTTCACCAGAAGAATTCGTGTATTAGAAATAAAACATTTCCGTTTGGAGACAAACCAGTAGAATTGTTCGAACGGTGCAAAGGGAAAAATTCACACATATTAAATAACATTGAAATTAATAATTATAAACACTTTGTATTAGCAAATTCTTACCTTGAATGGTTTCGTCCTAGACGTGTATGAACCTGTTCATATTAGTTGCGTGAGAAAATAATACATATATTTGCTATTTACGAAATACGACATTTTTGAAGCGAAACTTCTTTATAAATAAGTAGATAAGGTCTCGGGGATGGTTTGTTCGAAAGGATTCTACAACAGCCCGTGAGTTTATATGAAATAATAGTTTCTTTGAATGCTAAATTTTGGTTTTTTAAACCCTCAGCATCTCTGCCGAGGGGGGTTGAGGCTCCGCGCCCGCCTAAACCCGGTGGCCGACTACCTAAGTGACTAAACGGCCCCCCTTGTTCCTCCGGAACTTACTGCATCCCGAGACTCCATCTCTTCTTTACGAGATGTGATCCCGTGACGCCCCTCCTTTAGGCTTATAATTGAGAAGGCCGTACTCTTTTGGTACGAGTTTCTGATGATGTGTGTTGTCTTGAGGCGCCTTTCTTTTAGGCCGGTGTTTGAAGAATCATGTACTCTTTTGGTACGAATTGATGACGACATTAGCCTCCTTTGCGGGCATAGTCAGCGATGTTACAAATTATTGTGCAATCTCATTATGCCTTTTCAGAGCGGCGTCCCACGATTCTGCATCTTGCAACATTTACTTTGGACAAATGTTAGAGTGTTAGTAACATATTTATAATATCCCAGCTATTCCATATGAGTGAATGATTTTTATATTTATTCTGGCCCTGTCTTTCTTACAGAGGACGAAATAGAAGTTAACGTTTTCTATCAAGGTTTTACAGCATTCAAGCATGGAAATCCTTCCAAAGACAAAGGGAACCTTTTTGTTGGTTTAAGTAGTTTGCGCCAGATGAGGTTAGGTGGTCGGTTTATTGACGACCCCGAGCAACAAGGAGGACCCCGCCTTTAAGGGGCCCTGCAGGGGCTTGTGCGGGTTCCACGCCCAAGTGCCGGCAATCATCCACCCCTCAGCCAGCTAGGCTAACACAAACCAGATATCCCCAATCTTTAGTTAGATCTCCCCATTCTGTCCTTTACTCGTCATTCTGAAGCCACTTATTAAGCTGAATATACCGAGGTACTCGATTCATAAAGAGTTAGTTGTAGACCGAGTGTAATGATTGCGCAATACCTACGCAATACAGTAATTATTATAATGCTACTAAGTAATTCATATAGAACTCCGTGTATTCAATTGTTAGTAAAAATAGTATGAAAATCCCCATACTTTAAAATATATTCGTTCGGAAGAATTTCTCGTACGATTTGGATTGATATCTGGTTATGCAATACATAACGCGTCGACAATTATTATGAATCTATTAAGCACTGCTTATAGAGCTCCGTAAAATCAATTGTTAATACAAATGGTATGAAAATCCCCATGCATCAAAATATATTCGTTTGGGAGATATTCCCGTACGAATTGAGCCAAGATCACACAAGAAATCGTGATATTAATTATACATTATTGCTCCGATTTTAAATCTTCCCAAAATAAATGCATTTCAATAGTGAAAATAATTAATCGATAGATAATATAAATGTGTTCCTTAGCTGTTATACAGTGGCGGTATGATCCTCTCTTGGTACGATGAATGGTAGATTCCTCCGTACGTCCGGGCAGCAACTCCGTCCGCAAATGATGTTCTGGAACTCAGGGCTCCGTCGGTAGTCTGTTGGGCAGCGCTCCCGCTCGCAAGTCTGGACTCGAACTGAAGGGGCTGAGTATATCGTTTTCGCTCCTTTTATAGTAATGATTTCACCATACCTCTGAAATCCACGCTAGTGCAGTGACTCATCCTATGCGCGATGACCTCACCGCCGGCGCTCGCCATTGGCCGGATTCAGCCATCAGGACGGTCGCCTCCGGCTCAACCCGTCGAAGGCAAAGCGCGCCTGTGATTGGTCCGTTTCGTTAAAATAACAGTAAAGCACCCGCTACACACGAGACTTGCTGTTCCGATTCATAAATAATAAAGGCTCGTTCGCACCTACTCACAAGGTCGAGTCTATTAGGATTGGCAAACGATATTAATTTAACACAGAATTATATCTATGGTATAATAAAAAACCTAAGAAATATTACTTGTATAGCCGAATATTCAATATTTTGTTAGCCTCTTGTAATACATGGAATCTTGAGAAGAAATATATCAGGCTTTTACTTTTAAACGATTCAAACCAGAAGAAATATATTTTTGATGTCCATACTTGGCTTTTTGAATATTATTATTTTAAGATTTTCTAAATTTATTAAATCTATCTCTATGTCGACCATCACAAACTTGCCTGAAAATTCATTCACTTCGATGCCAACATAATTGTTCGATAACAGGACAAGCACTAAATTAAGTTTTTCACCAGTCATTTCTACGTGCAATATTTTTAGGATTAGTTAAAATATATATTTCGTAGTGATTTTATTTTAACCGGTGACACACTAACGGTTATTTGTATCTGATTACGTCGATGAATGTCAACGAATTTTTTGCAGTTCGACAAGTAACTATCGGTACTATACAGTTATCGATACAGTTAGACACAAATCCCAAATAACTGTACTGAACATAACCGGTTAAAATAACGGTTAAACCATCACTAATATTTCTTGGCTCGTATTTACGGAAATATTACAGATTTAAGGTTCATGTGTTGTTGCACTGCTATGAGAGGGTTAAGAAGAAAATAATGTAAATATTCATGTAGTAAATTAGCAGGCACCAGCGGCCTGCAATGCATATTTAAAAAAATATGTTTTTATCTATTAAATAAATAAAATAAATAACAAAACAAACAATGAAAAAAAGTAATAAGTAATACTAGAATTTCTGAAAAAATAAATTGATTTAAATGTCAATCTCACCATTTACAAAGCCCATTATTACACCATATTATTACACTACGTGAAAGTCCGTCAATAATGAAAGGAAAAGTCACATTTTCAAATTTGCAACCAGTCCTCCTCTGTCTGTCATATCGATATTCTATTAACCCTGGATTAGGAAAATTCCGGGTACAAGAATCAAAATGGGAAGTGGGTCTGACTGTTATCTATCCTGCAACCGGGAATTGGTCGGTGTTGCGTAACAATCTAGTCAGGCCTCGTTCACAATGGCATTGTTTGAAAAAATATTAACCCACTCCGATTTCATATCAAATTACGAAAGTAGATATGTCATAATCTATGTTTAGAATAGACCTTTTGAAATGTATCTGAACTCATCGAATTATTTCAAAGAGTTATTTTGATATGTATCTAAACTTAATTTACAGTAGATACCTATACTGTTTAGTGTATATTATCTTACTTAATAATATTATTTTTTTATTCTAATGTTTGCATAAAAAGTATGGTGAGTTGCGCAATTATCGCATGCAGAAATAATCTCGCAACATACATAAAATAATCCCACGAGCCGCATTTCATAGTAATATAATAAATATTCGATAGTTTCGTTAGTTGTCGAAACTAGTTAGCGAATTCAATAGTTTAAATCGTTGGAATTTTAACAACACTTCCGATATCTTGGAATCACTGGCAACACTTCAAAATTCATAGACCTGGATAGAAATATTACTAAATTTATCTTTGGCTTCAAGAAATCATCTTTAATTTGTTTTTCCTTCAACCAATTTTCTTGACGTTTAAGCTTTCAAATGTAGATACCTATCCATGACTTTTTCAGATATCGGTAGGACCTGCTATGTATATATAAATATATGTGTTGTCATCGAATGTATCTACATAACACAAAGTAGTAGGTATTTATATATTATAATGAGGATTATCTGTTTGTCTGAAGCTTGAACGGTGCGAAAGCAAAAACCGTCGTTATATTTGCAGAGATTATTTTGTCTGGAATTTCTACGTCAACTCGCAGTGTTATTTTCATCACGCGATATAAGGATTTCGAATAAATAATTATTTTTATGTGTTTCGCTCGGGTTTTATCATTTTTCTTCTTCAGTGAAATATAAGGGAATCCAAATTGTGGGCCAAACCGGACAGTAAAGACTAGGCATGGTTTGCGGTTTTTCTTGTATACCTTTTTCTATGGTCCTTAAACTAGTGACTGACATTTAAAATATATGGTACAATTTTCGTACATATTTATATTTAATTTAATACTTACCTACAATTTAAGCCTCAATTGTCTTAAATTTTGTTATCAGGACATTCTATTAGGTATATCGAGAAATACTTATTTTCAAACGAATCAGTTGTATAAACAATGGGACCATATTCTTGGATTATGCCAAGACTTAGTACATATATAAATTATGTTTGAAATATAACGGATTTTGTGAACGCGTATAGTTCTTATTTCATTTCAATCAAAATTTTCTGAAAAATGGATCCGTACCGCATGGCTATAAGCTTAAAAATTGAATACATTAACTAAGTTTATTAATCTAAATATTTTGAGAATATATTTTTTTTTACGAACACAATTATTGGATTTTGTATCCAGAGGATCGTCATTAATCAAGATGTATTGTAGATGTCTCACAGAGACGAAGCTATTTATGTATGAAAGTAGGTATGGAAGCTTTGGGTATTTATAGGGCCTACGATCTATCATATGCCTGGCTAAGGTGATCACTTTACACATCGCGTTCAGGCATATTCCAATGTACGTGTTAGTAATTAATTCAGATGAATGTCGTATAAATTTAAAAAGAATATTGCTCAAAAAATAAATCTTTACTGGTACATGGGTATGAAGAATTTCAACCACAGGTGGCATTGATAAATAAACTTACATGTGGAACAAATTAAACATATTTATACAACTTCCAAAAAAATCGATAGGTGTGATAGTCAATCATTGATGGAATAGGTGAACGTTGCATTTTGTAAAGTGATTACTTAAGGCAGCCATATAATAGATAGTAAGCCTTATAAACATCCAAAGACCTCCATGCTTACTTTACCATATAAATACAGTGTCTCCGTGAGACACCCATAGTAAATAGTTTCTTTAATCTTGCTCAGAAATAACAGTTATAAAAATAATAATTTATAGAATAAAAATGTATCCAGTTTCAGTCATTATAAAATTATAACATTCGTGAAAGATATGTAATATCATTATTAGATGAAGAGGAATAATGTTACTGATTTGAAATATATACGGAACACATTTTACTTCAATTTTCAATATTCTTCTACAACGAAGTAAAATATTTGTATTTTAAAAAAAAATATTAATACCTTGCGATGGGTATAAACTTAGGTTGTGCTGTGACCGACTATTATATAATATACCTTTATTTAAAAATATATAAAAGCATATACCTATACGGGTATATACTTTTTTATTTTATTTCAAAAACTCCATATTTACAAATAAAGGTAATTAATACTAATTTAATAATAAAAGTATAAGATAAATTACACATTTTTTTTTGTTAAATTTGTGGATTATGCCACTCTTCTAGGCTCCGCCTGTCCCAGAGTGGCGTTATAGAACACAATTATAATATTTTTTTAAATTCGTCAGTAATATTTATTTTGTATTTTTTTTTAACTGCATATAATCAACTATTCTGAGTAGCTTTAATCCACAAAAAACTACACTGTAAAAGAAGTATTGTAAATAAGGATTTTATATATAAATAAATATTTTATATACCTACAGGTAATACGGCAAAATTTTTCAAAATATTTCGAAGACGATTTATGTATAATTAAATCGGGAAAAATACTAATTTCAGATATACGTTTCTTTTCACAAAAACAAATCAAACATTTTATGATTTCATCGATGGCAATGTCGTCGTAAATAAACATTTTCATAGTGGGTATAAAATGTTTAAAAGCCAACATTTTACGAAGTTTCTTAATAAATTATCATACAATAATTCATGTAAATAGAAACGGATTGAATTTGTGTAATTGTTGAAACCAGCAATTCATATAAAAATTATTAAAGAAAAAAAGAACAAACATACTCAACATAATCATTATGATTTGACAGATGGAATTTACCATAGAAAAGAGAAATAGAATTCACACAATAAGTTTTGGGTGGAATTTGTAAAAAATGTCATTTCTGCAAGTGTCGTGCGCGTAGTTCTCACAGTTTGAAGAAACACTATTCAATGAAAAATTTACTTGTCTACCACAAAAATCTTGCAGACATAGAAATGAGTCAATAATATACACAGTTCAGGACGAGTTTTTTCTCGACTTGACTAGATCTATGGAACAAATTTTTTGGGCGCAAACAAATGAGATAAATTACGAATTGACATGAAGTTGGATACAGAAACGTCTGAAATAAAACATCTAGCCGTAGGACGAATTATGGCTAGAAATTTAAATCAACCGTTTCTTAAGATAAGGATTGTTTAATTTATATTTGTTTTCCAGAATCTTTACTAATGCACAGCTTTTTTGCTTGTATGCGCTGCACGTCACTGACACTTTGGTGTCCCGAGGCAAGGGATCACCTGGCCATCTTAAAGTTTTTATTATTCCCCGATGAAATTTTGTTTTCAATTTCCAAGTGGCTATATTTATACTTTATACATTATAATTTCATTTTATATTCTAGTGTGTTGAACCTGTGCTGTGACATATTTTAATATCTGATGCCCTTCGACTAATGCTGAAACGATTAAAAAGCATTTCAATGAAATTCGATTTTCGATTAAAATTAATATATTTTCCGGAAATATTTCACTTGACTTAAAATCTTTATGATAAGAAGGCTTCTATTTCCAGAAAAAAGGGAGGTTATTTTGTTCTCGAGCTATAAATATGAATAAACCGCAGTATCTTGTCGGTGGGTATCGATGACGTCATTTCGCAAATTTTATTACTGGATAATCTATCACTTTATTCAAGTTTAGCGATGGATAATGTCATCTTATTAAATATTATAAATCGTGGGCGTGCATCTACTCAATACAATAAAAAAATATGTGCAAAACAAAAAAAAAAAACGAAATATTTAAGTTATACGTAAAGTGAAAAATCTGTTTATCTGAAGCAGTAAAACTCGAATGTGGCTGCTTATTTTGTCTTGGATTTCTAGGTCAAAGCAACTTTTCTCTGCCCAAAACGTCATTTCCATCGTGAATAACTCAAAATATTAATTTTTCTGTCAAATGAGGATAAGAACCCAAATTGTTTGTTCTATATTTTCAACTTTTAGTACGAAAAAAGGGTGATTTTTAATGATGTCACGACTCACGACAGATGTCACTAGCATGCATAATATCCGATAAAATAACGCGTCAGCATTTTAATATATATTTTTTTAATAGGTAAATTTATTTTGTAAAACCAATGAATGATTATTTTATTGTCGTCCGGAATACAACTCTCTGCCAAATTTTAGAGCGATTGTTGGTCGGGAAAACTAATGAATGATTATTTTATTATCATCCGGAATACATCTCTCTGCCAAGTTTTAGAGCGATTATTGGTCAGGAAGTGGGTCAAACATTGATTAAAAGATTTTGCGGTTGATAGACAAGTGAAGCTAAATAAAATCTGTAAAAAACTCGATTTTAAATTTGATTAAAAAAATTGTGTCTGTCCATTTATTGACCTATCCTTGGACGTTGTGATTAATAAAATAAAATATGTTAAAATGCATGAAGCAAATATAAATTAAATTAGCTACTGCTTGTTTCATAACTTTTCTTTAATAATTCTTCATTAATTTAAAATTACATTTCAAACACCTCATTAAACACCACAATATTTCATATACAATATATTGACGCACATTTCCTAAAAGCTGTCCTTTTTGTGGGTTCCCTATTATTCGGATTTTTAATTGGTCTGCATTTCTTCAAAGCTGAACATTTATCAAGATTTTATTTGTAAATTAAATATTTATGCAAATATACAATATTCTACTTAAAACAGTATATTATATTTTTTATTAAAACAATGAATGATACAGAGCACGAGAATATATTTCCAATGTGTTAAATTGATAATTATCATCACTTATTGAATTTTTAATCATTTAAAATTTAAAGGTAGGTGTATCATAATAATTTGTCATTTTAATTTGCTTTATATGTATTAGTGAAACTCAGATTTTGATAAGTAGGTACGTCATGACAGATCACATTAACATCTTTCGAACATTGTATTTTACCTATATCAATCGTGCGGACACAGGATTCAAATATGAAATTAAAATAAATAATTATTACTGAAAAAAAGAGTTGCTATTTATCTTAAACATCAATAGACGGTTAAATAGGATTTTACAAAATAAGCTTTCGTTATTTTTTCACACTATTATCTATTTCATTCAGTCCGTACAAACTTTTTACAAAGCCCGCTTTAAAATAAATTATAAGTATAAATTCAATAAAATGAGAAACAAACAAATATATATTTTTTAACACAACCGAATATTGATATCAACGACTTACCCAGTACACGTTTCTTTCTTTTTGCCTTTTCTTATTTTTATTATGGCCTTCGTCGTTTTAGGCTAAACATCTATTATGATAGTATAAAGAGATATTGAGATATGTTTAATTATAACAAAACAATTATAACGAATTGACAAATCAAAACAACATTTTTGATTTTAGTAGAAATAAGAAGTTTAAAAAAATATGTTTATCAATTAAAAATCATTATAATACAGAGGAAACTGTCAACTCGCTTGAATTAGTCTGGAATTACAACAACAACACTGGTGAGCGCCACATTCTTCTCTTCCGACATACAACTCTTGCTATATCCACATTTATATATCTTCGAATGCAAGCTCGCGATTGTTGAGGTTTCTAACAGGACCATCATCCAGTATTTGGTTAAACTGGTCACTCCAAGTCTTTCGGGGCTGGCCTCTTGCGTCACACACCCTTCATACCATCCTTTCCTCATTCATTCGCTTAACATGACTTAACTTAACTTTTTAATTCGATTTACCTACTATGTTAAGATCAGCTTTATATTCTTTCCACAAATGTTGATTCTTACTTACTATTACGCCGTTTCTCCGCGGGGGTAGGCAGAGGGGATAAAGCGCCACACCCTTCTGTTCTAATATACAACTCTCACCTCATCCACTTTCATACATATCATGCAAGCTTGACGATTGTCTTTTTTTGATCTGTTTGACCCTTTTTTGATTCCATTAACTATGTTAAGATCAGATTTACATTCTTTCCTAACATCTCTATTCTTTACTTCATTATAAATGGATTTGTCACATATACAACTAAGTGATCTCATCTCCACTGCATTCAGTCTACTTTCGTTCCTCTTCTACAGGCTTCACTCCCGCACATCAGTGTTGGTACCCGAATTCCATTGTGTACCGCTACTCTTGCCTTGATTGATATATTCCTATTATAAATTATTACATTCAAATCACCGTTCACCTTATTCCTCGATATATTTCTTAACTTCCCTTGTCTATCTTCGCAAATAAAGAAACTCGTCAACTTGTTCCAAAAATTCATGGCGTACTAGTAATTTATAAGTTATATTAATTTCCTCCCTCTCGAATAACATCACTATTTTATACATGAACTTATTTTATTTTTGAAAGGATACACATAATGTAAAATGTACCCTACCTACATGAATATTAATTTAAAAAAAAAATCAATATTTCATTAATATTCGGTAATAATTCTATTTATTTAGGAAATTGGGAAGACAGATTTCTCTTAATGTGAAAAAACAAAAAAATAATAATATGACATCAAATTGATTTGAATAACCATTACGTCATTTTTATACATACATGTTTCATAGAACAAAGCTTTAAATATGTCCAAAAGGAATACGACGTGATTTTCTGGTGCGTAAAGGAAATACTGATTGTTCGTAAAGATCTTGTCTAAGTACAACATTATGTCTGAAACGAAGATTTATTCTTAATTTGATTTGGCAATTGCGAATTTAAATAAATTAAACAAAAATAAGCTTAAGTTGTATTTTATATTATTTATTTATTTGGAAATAAAACAGACACAAGTTAATGATATATATGAATAAGAGTACGAGTTATCAGAATCGAACATATTTAACCTGTATATATAAATAATAAGAACAAATAAAAAATTAAAGACAAGAACAGTAGCAATGGAATGGAAAAAGTTAAAATAGTGAAGTGATGAAATAGTAATGAGTATTTTTTTAAAATTTTATTTAATTCGGTCACCCAACAGGGAGACACAATTGCTTGATAAGATGAAATACAAAAAATAGTTAAATGTCTCCCTCATTAAAGGATAACACAAATAGGACATATTCATAGATATTCCTATTGTTGGTTTGATAAATTGGAAGGGAATAGAGGTACTTCTGTCTGGTAGGTCGGAATGGGACGTGGAAAGCTAGCAAGCTGGTGATTTCAGGAGAATCAATAAGGTTATGAATTATTTGGAAAAGAAAGGATTGATCTGACAATATTCGCCCGTTTTGTAGAATTTCCAATTTATTAAATTTTATTGAGTCCAAATAGTTAAAATTCAAATTAAATTTGTAGTTAATGCCCTTAAGGAATGTTTTTGAACGTTTTCGATTCTGTTAATATTAAATTTATATGTAGATGACCATATTGTTGAGCAAAATTCGAGGTGAGGTCGAATATAGGTTATATATAGTCTCCTAAATGATATAGTAATAACATAATGATACGAATATAATGAAGTAGTGAAGTAATAATATATTGAAATAACTGATAATTAGAGATAAAAAACAAAGACATAATTAGATATAGATCTTTTCATTTAAGATAGACAATCGAATAAGTACGTGTAAGGTGTGCTTACAAGGTATATTGTTTCGTTGTTTTGCTGTTTATACCCGTAAATAATAACACAACGAAACAATATAACTCGTATGCACGCCTTACACATACTTATTCGATTGTCTTTCTTAAATGGAAAGACCTATACCCAAGTAAAATTTCATTCATATCTTGCGTCGAGGAGCATTTTATACATGTGTTTGGATATTAATTAAATGTTGTGACGTAGAGTAAAGCTATGTATTCACTAGGGGACAAATTGTCCCTCAACAGCACGCGCGGCACAGAGTCTACGTGACGTTGCAACGTCGTGCACTGTTCCGCGACGTCGCGCACAACATAGCGCGGCATTTCTACGTGCCGTGGCAACGTTGCCATGCGCACGGTACCCGAGCGAGCTCACTGTAACATTACGCGGAGCGACAGTACCACGTGGTATGTTTACAAGTGAATACGCATGCGCTGTATCTGTCAAGATGACAATGTGGAGAAACGAAATTGTTCTTGAACTCATCGAGCTGTATCGATCGAAGATCGCATAGAATGTCCGTCCTTCTTTCTCTTTGCAGTAAATAATTTCGCATTCTCCTCTTTTTTCTCCTCTTACGTTTCGATAAACTCATTAACATAAACAGATACGCAGTTGTTATCATAACCTCATAGCGCGACATTTCCGCGACGTGTGGAAAACAATAATTATTTGCAAAAAGGACCTTGTTATTAATAATATTCAATTTACTACAGAAAAACATCGTTAATTTGAAATTGCGACCCAAAATAACGTTTCGAATTGCGCGGAACCCCGTTTTCGCCAAATGAGATACCGCAGCTGTCATCATAACGTCATCGGGTGACATTTCCGCGACAAGATATGCGAGTCCCGGTGTGTACACATCAAATGACCGCGTCATTGTCCCCGAAACATGAGCGTAGATGTTGATGCGACATGCCGAGCGGAATGTTTCGCGATTTGTTCCCTAGTGAATACATGGCTTAATATTCACTTGAATTCTTAGTTTATATGAAGACACAAGATCAATGTCGGTGAATAAGTCGTTGTAAGCTCGACACATTCCCACTATGGGTGAGCGCAATCCAGAGTTGGTGGGAGCAACAGGAATGTGAAAGAGGCAGTGTATTCTAGAGTCCCTTGCTGGGAAGTATTTAATATTATAAAGAAAGGATTAATGTCTTTTTTTAATTTTAAATTTGTTACATATATTTTTAGATATATAGATACAAGTGTTTCGTAGCAAATAGCAAGAAAAAGAGTCTTCCTCATTCAATTTTTAACAGAAAATATTTTTTACACTTCGGTGAAATGTTATCAATACCTAACTGCTGAAGTTAAGGAGATAAGTGACATCAAAGCTTACATTTTTTTTCAATATTTCTGACTTCTGTCGCAAAAGAAATTTATGTTGAATATTAAAAATTCATTCTCTTTGATACAAGTCAAATAAAATGATTGAAGCCCTGCAAAAAATCTGGTTCAAATGTTTGCACCATTTTTCTTATTTTATTTGACTTGTATCAAAATGAATGAATTTTTTTAATATTCGATATAAGTTGCTTTCATGAAACTCCAGCGCGTTACATAAGAAAGTTCAGAAAATTTAAAAAAAATGCAAACTTTGATGAAATAATATTTTGTATACAAAATTGAATCAGGAGACTTCCATGAAGTTTTTGCTATTAGCTACTAGAACTAATGCTACTTTTATGATATAGTTTATATTTGAATTTCATTTTACAATTTTGTTTTATTTTGATGTCTATAGGTCAGATAATGAATACAGTTTTAATATAAAAAGTATAACAGAGTGTTAGTTAAATTAGTAAAAACCACTACCAGATTTTAGGTCTCTTGTTCGAGACGGGTACGTCTCGAAACCGGTAGCCTTAGGTAGATTTTAGAATCTAGTAGTGGTTTATATTAATTTAACTAACACTCTGTTATATTATCTAACTACAAAGTTAATGCTTTAAATATAAAAAAAATATTAATAGTATTCTAAACAGTATCTATTGTTTTATTTATCATATAAGCTAATTTACGTTTTTTTTTAAAGTGATCTACCTCTTTTTGAATTACTTATTATAACTACATTATTATAACACGACCTTATGTAGAATTTCAAAGTCGTACTGCGGTTATTTTCTTAAGTGGTAGTAATTTTGATTTATTAAATATTAAATTCAGAATAATTTGAGTAGGTATGTTCAAATTTTTCAAGAACACAAGATAGAATTTAATCCTCAGGGGGACATCATTTATTATAGATGTCTCATAGAGACGAAGATACTTTTTTATATGGGAAAGTAAGTATGGAAGTCTTTTGGGCATCCATAGGGCCATCTATCTATCGTGTGGCTGGCTTAAGTGATGTTAAAGTTGAATCTGTGAAATAAAATTAATAAATTCGATATTCCTACTTCCTGTTACACGTTTCCGTCAAGAAATTAGTCACGTTAGCCCAGCTTAAAGACACATCAAAATACGTATATAAATATACGACAAAACTTTTTTTAATAAATCAGCATAATAGATTCCTTATTAACGATAAAAATCCCTTATCTTAGGCGATTCACGGGGAGATGTACTCAATTAAAAATAAGCTACCCATCACGGGAAAAATGAAAGTCGGCTACTTGAAAAAGGCGGGCGGGTGATGTTTTGTGAAAGTAAAAAATAATTTAAAGCAATTTTTAATTGTTTTTACGGTGCCTGAGCTAATAATCTCAGAGGATGCTGCCCAGGACCTGCTGGGAGGAATGTAAATATTGAGATTACAGATGACTCGTTATCTGTCGGGTTCTGTTCGTCTTTAATTAAAAATAATATTGAAAATCCTTAACGAAGGAACATTTTAAAAACATCTCTTTTATGTCGTGCCTTTGATAAAGTTATCGGCTTGAGATTTTTTGACGTGTAAAGATCTCATCTCACTGGGCATGTCGCGATGGGGCTAATTGAGCCCTTTCGAATCAGGAAATTATTAACGATAACTCGCACTTCAAATTTTTAAATTTAAAAAAGTAAAAAAAAAATAAAATCAAATAATTTCTTCTTGATGTTACTTATTTAATTTTCTTCTATAAATTAGTACCATCTAGTGAATCCTTTAATCAGGATAGAGAATTAATGTAGAGAACCGATGACTGCACATATTGCCTAACTTACAGTTCAAAAAACAACTTAAGACGCATTTATTTAGACAATCCTATAAAAACCTATAGAATCTGACCACAACAACGCTAGCTAATGTTTTCCACTCCTATTGTGCACTCCGCGAAAACACCTAATTCTTTCAGGCACTCACAAACTATTATAGTACTCAATTTTAATTCCACTTCTTGTATGCCACCTAGAGAATAAGTAATAGTAAATAAGTTTTTTCTTTTCTAGCAGTAAGTTGTCTTGTAAGATAATAATTTTTCTGTGTAAAGCGCCCTTGAGGTGAGTATTCGCGAAAACGGCGCTATACAAGTTATCCAATTATTATTATTATTATTATTACGATTTATATTTACGGTGATCGGACGCATTCTGAAAACAACAAGATTTTTTATTTTAGTGATTGTTACCTAGATGTACAGCGAGAACATTGAAGAATGACTTTTACCAAAATTGGGGTAAAATATCGAAATTAAATATCTATGCAACAGAAAATTATCCCAATTATAATAATATAATAAAAACAATAATAAATAATTTGTCTGTCTGTATGTCCATCCATCAACGTAATTTCGTGTAACGCGGCCGTAACTTAATTTTTTTTACTAATTTTTTTTTTCGAAATGTTTTTTTTTACGTATTTTTTTTAATGAAATAAATAAATACTAAATACTAAGGAACCGACATGTAAAAGTACCGCCATATCGAGATTAATTATTTATGTAACAGAAAATTATCCCAATTATAATAATTTCGTTGTCTGTCTGTCTGTCCGTCCGCTCGCGTAATTTCGTGTAACGCGGCCGTAACTTAATTTTTTTTCCGAATTTTTTTTTCTAAATTTTTTTGTATGAAATTTTTTATTCGATTTGTTTTTTTACGTATTTTTTAAAATGAAATAAATAAATACTTAATACTTAGGAACCGACATGTAAAAGTACCGTCATTTTTGACGGGTTACAGCTAATGAAATATTAAAATCAGAATGATATGGTGTACACACTTACCATAAACCAATTTTGACCTAACCTGACTGCTGCGTGTCACGTGATAGATTTCATTGTACTTGGAACCCACGCACTTTATATTTGTGCGGTAATTTTATGTATCGTAAATTGTGTTAATTCATTACGTCACTTTTAATTTTATTTTCTAGTGTTTCTAATTTATCAATAATATAAAAGTTTATTTTAGGACGTGGTAATTTTTCTAATTTAAAAAAAATGTTTCGACATTGTCTTTTGGTGAGTCGTTAACGATCTGTTGATAATCTGTTTGTTAAAAAATAAATGATGATTTTATATATGAAAATTTTTTAATACCTTCCGAGAAAAGTTTTCTGGGCTATTCTGCCACGTGTCTCCGATCACTCTGACTCTGACAGAAGATTTTGAACGGACGGAGAAATTAAAGAATTCTGATTCTAAAGTTGATATATTAATATTGTGTTGTCATAATATTAATAAATCAACTTTATCATATTTACGATTATGAGATATGAGACGTTATTATATATTTTAAATTTATAACTTAGCTTTTTTAATGTTTTTTTTTAAGAAATCGTATTCACTTGTAATTTTCTTTTCAGAGCATACGTAATTCCGTGACAAGCAAAATAAATTTAGATAAATCATTACACGCATAAAGAAACAATTTTTCTATCTAAAAAATAGATGTCTCATTTAGCAAGTTTACCTATGTACATAGATGAAATTTAACATATTTTTTATGGGTAGCTGAATTGGAAAAAGATAGTTTGGATTCAAATACCGGTGATAGCAATATTTTTCAATTTATTTTTCCAGTAGTTCAACTCGTTTTCTTTTTAACTTAAAACATATTTAAATTCATGGTATTGACCTTATTAATTAAAGTCATTTTGCAGATATTGAAGAAGATTTAATTTATATTTATTTCGCAGAAATAACAGTTAGGCATTGCTTTTGTGGTTGCGTAGAGTGCAGGCCCTTGAATATATTATAAATACTTTGGCAATGTTTGATATTTGTGTACGGGTGGTTTTTAACCGGTTACCACCAAGAAACAGGAACACCCAGTTACTCCAAACGTTAAAACTGGTTCCACAGAATCGAACAAGTATGATGCAAGATATATCAATTTATAAATACACGTTCAGTAAAGTTTTCCCTCGGTATCATGGAGGGTGCAAATCTAGATCTAGGGTAGATTCTGCCTACGTTATGAGTCTAAAATATTCAAGCAGCCATGACCTAATGTCACTTATTACGGAGATATGCAGTATCAAAATCTTCAAGTTTGTGTTTACTGGGGTATTATGCCGTGTTGTTACGACCTTTCGGGCCGACGTTTCGGATCCCATTGCAGGGTCCATCATCAGGGCTGATGTGTTGTCTTGAATGTTGGTGTTGTGGTTAAGTATCGGCTTGCAATACCGTGCCGAAGTCATGATGTGTTGTATTGTGTTGTATGTATGATTCATCTGTTGTTTGATCACTATCTCTGCGGAGTCTGCGACGAGATTGACTTTGAAGCGCCGGATACCAAGATGTTTTTAATTTGAGACCATCATCTCTATTAATGTTTATCGGATGCTTGTAGATTTCTAGTGCTTCCTTGATAAGACGCGCATGGTGACTCTTAGGCTTTCCAAGGATTTTCGGTTCGAATGCAAAATGATGGCCGGTATCCAGAAAATGCTCGGCCAGTGCTGATTTTTCTGGATGACCGAGTTTGCATACCCGTTTGTGCTCGTTGACCCTTTTGGAAATGGTACGCGCCGTTTGCCCCACGTATACTTTATCGCAGTCTTGACAATCGAGTCTATACACACCGTCTGTTTCTAAGCGATCTCGATCCTTTGCTGATCTCAACATATCCTTAATTTTGAAGTTGGTACCAAAAACTGTCTTAATGTCTCTTTTCTTGAGAGCTCTGGCAATTCTGTCTGTAACGCTTTGGACAAAAGGCAGAAAGGCGATGCCTTTGCACTCAGGTTCTGTATGTTTTTCAGGGCGAACAGACCTCGTACTTATGACGCGTTGTATCTGTCGCTTCTGGTAACCATTGCCTTCCAGTGCGTCGCTGAGTGAAGTGAGTATCAAAGTTTGCATTTTTTTTTCAATATTTCTGACTTATTTTTTGCAAAAAGTTGAACTTTCATTCGATGTGTGCTTCAAGGAAATATGGAGTTCCAGGAGGAAGCGCTTTCTTAAAATATTTATTATGTATGCATATGTATCGTGTTAATTTCGAATTTTATATTGAAGTTATGCTTAAATGCGCGCGCATCAAGCAATGGGAATATTTTCCCACCATGAGGTCATGATTCACCAATCAAAAGCGACGATTTTCCGAGTGATATTTAGCCAAAGGCAATTCGTAGAAGTGACTATATCAAGTTTGAAGAGGGTATTATGAAAACTGTGTATACTCCGGGCGCCATCAAGACACTTCAGAATTGTGTCATGAAAATTGCATATGCTTCGGGCGCTGTTTTTGTTATTTATTTTCTCCATTTATTTATTACATTCAAATCTGTTTTAAACTTTTTTAGTGTAGTGGTCATGACGCTCGCCTAGTCATCTGGTGGTCGGTGGTTCGAGCCTCGTTCCAGGACACCAGCAAGTTAGTCCTATTTTCATTGCACAGGATTTTTGGCTTAGTTTGAGAATAGTAAGAATATTGATGCGACACGTATTCCGTGTTCGCATTTCTATTTTATTAAAAAAAACTTTATTACCCCCGTTGATTTTTTATCTGTTGGTGGAAAACTGTCATTGATGGCAATTTAGTTTGTGTTGTATACCTTGAGTTGAAACATATTCCAACGCAATGTATACAGTACAGCACGTCGATTTTTATGTTTACCAAAGAAGTATAACTTCCAAAATACGTAAATAGAAACACGCGTTCAATATTTATTGCAACATACTATCAAATTATACAGAGATAAATTAAACGCCTTATTTAAGCGAGGGGATTGGGTAGCAGTGGAAGGATGTCACCCCTCTCGTATGTTTAGGATACACGTATACAGGAGTTCATGTATGATGATAGATTATTATACATATTAAATAATATTAACTTTGTTATCTCTACGTGAGTTTAATAATTTTTATATATATTATTTTTCACTACTTATGTTTCAAGAAAAACAAAATCACTCATCGACAGGTAAAGTATGAAACTGACTACTTTTTAAATACAACATTTTTACATTGATTCTGTTCAAATATTAATAATAAAGTTCTCGTATAAATATGGTTTGGTACTGAAAATCAGCCGAAGTAACTGGGGTAAAGGTGGTTGTAACGGAAATATTGAGAAAAGTGGAGAAGAGTTGATGAAAGTAATATTGTTAAGTAAACTAATACCCCAGTTCAAATTTCTTTTAATTTCAAAAACTTTCAAAATTATTGATTTTATTACCCGTGGTTAAAAAATTCAGAAACAATTTTGAAACTTAGGTAAGTAGTGAAAAAAATATAAAATTATTAAAATCAGGTGGAGATAGAAAAGTTTATATTATTTAATATCTATGAATAATATAAATTAACGAGTTAAGGGCGTTTGACACGTTTAAGTGTTCTATAAAACGGATATTTTATACAAACCGTATATTTTACAGAGAAGCAAATCCCGACGTTTCGCTGAAGTCATATTCAGCCCCTGATGAAGCTGAATAAGACTTCAGTGAAACGTCGAAATCATCTCTACAATGTAAACGCCAAATCCATTAATAATATATGCAGTTCGTGCATTTATTCTTGCATAATTAAATCCCCTAGTAAACAAAACGTATTTTAACATGCCTTTATTAAACCCAACCTTTATTAAACGCGGTCACTAAGACGCTTGTGTGGAAAATCTTTGGTCGATAGAGTGAGGAATGAACAAATTAGAAGTGAATGCAATGCTGGCTGTAGTGTGGTAGATAGAATAAAAAAAGGAGTGCTGAGATGGTTTGATCATGGAACGTATGAACGAGGAAAGGATGGTTAAGAAAATATATGAGGCGAGTGTTGAAGGCATCAGGAATAGAGGGCGTCCGCAAAAAACCTGGCACGATCAGGTACTTGTGTATTTGAGGATGGCCCTGTTAAAAGCCGCAACAACCGTAGAACGTGTATGAGAAGATGTATGAATGTGGCCGAAGCAAAAGTGGTGTGCCAGGATAGAAGTGTGTGGCGTTCAATCCTCTCTGCCTACCCCTGCGGGGAAACGGCGAGATGGTTAGTTAGTTAGTTAGTTATTAAACTCTCTTTGTCTGTTCGATTGTTGTGGTAGAATCTTGTAATTGATTTTTCATCAACTTATCGACAAGCTAGAGCTCTGAAACTTTCAACATTTATGTAAGTATTTACATGACATGATTTGGTAATCATTTCGATTAAAATTAACAATCACGTAACTCGCAAGCAAGAGTCGCAGAAACAGATGAAAAATAAGAACATGCCGTTCGAAAATTTGTTTTAATCTAAAAAACCTGTTAAATATTTGGATACTGTATAAGCGATGTTAAAAAACCGGTTACAAATGTATCCAAAAAGGCGTCTTCAAAGCATATCTTCCTTGATTCACTTGTTTCTAATAGATGTTATTTTTTTAATTCGTTCCATTCTGAGTCTCAGCAAAAAACCCTAAAGTAAAAAAATTAAGCGCTACTTATTTACTAAGACATGAAACTATCTTAGAGTATTTGATTTGATATTTTCATAATAATACTAATTATATATAATTATACTATTTTATTGTGACAACTTTAGAACCAACTCACATTTTAACTCTCTTGTACCCAGACTGCATAGGCTAGGCAACACCTATGCGCATATCGCTGATATTTTTAATTCCAGTTTAGCGCAATATAAAGATTCGCTACTAAAAGCTATACACCTGCCGTCCTGAATTCATAATGTAATCACAAGAAAATTATTATACCTATTTGTTTAACATTGTATATATTTCATACCACTTTTTTCTAAATTACTGTTTATAACTTTAAACAACTATCTATACTTGAATTCTATTTCATTATTAATTATGGATTAGGTCCAAAAAAGTTTATGCTAGAAGAATATACAGAATATACCTTAAAGATACCTTAGAAGGTGAATTCAATGTTTCCATAAAGTTTATTCAAAAATTTTAGGAATATTTTAAGTTGCTTATGCAGGCTATAAGCCCTGAGGCGCCCTATAAAGTCTTCCATACACGTTTCACATGTAAATAGCTTCGTAACTGTGAGACTTCTATAATTTAAAAAAAATATTTATCTTAGTCAATAATTATCTCTCTGTAGACAAAATCCAATAATTGTGTTCTCAGAACATATATACATATAAAAAAATTATAAACTTAAACAACTATCTATACTATGTCAATTCTGTAGTTTTTCGCTGTTCTACTCTTTGGATTTCTTGTATATATTATTATGTAAAAGGTACTTCTGTGCCGTATATTGAAAAAAAAAATTTTTTTTCAATTAATTCATCGATATTTTAGAATGACATTTAAAAAAATATTGATTGTATTAATGGTATTTCCGAAACATGTAGGTGTAATTTATCAAATAATAAAAGTAGATCTATACATAATAAAACATACAATATTTTTTTTCTTATTTTTTTTTAAATAAATAATTGTTTGAAAATTTACGAGCTCGTAGAATTTTTCTAACAAATCAGGTGTATTGTGCCAAGAAATTTACGTTAATTTATGTCTGTATATTTGTTGTTCTGCGTGTATCGTATTATATTCCATAAAACATCTAGCGTAGGTACGTGTTTTGCATATGTTGAAATACGAAGGTGAAAAACATTATTGTAATTTGAGAAGGCTATGTTGTTGTTACCAAATTTTGGGAGTTCTTTAGCTTCCGTGAGCACTTAATCCACGAGTGCTCTGTGGCTCCTGGAAGGTGGTGTTTCGGCGTTCCGACACATCACGAAGTTTCTTCAATGTCAAGAACAGAATGTTAATTTCGCGAAAGCCTTAGCGACTCATTTAGTGGCAGTAATTTGCTTGACACAAATTATATCACGTTCAAAAATTCTTAATCGAGAAAAATCTTGTCGGGAAATTGTCTTTACGTGTCTTTGTATCTTTACTCCCGCCTATTCTTTTTTTTAAATTATATTTATTAGAGACACTAACAGGATAATAGGTACATAATTCTCTAATAATAAAGCATTATAAATTAAGACTATGCCCATTATCCCAATTACAAGTGTCTTCGGCACGCTCTATTAACACGTATTTTTGCATTTAAGTATATTTTACATGTACATTTATGTGTATTATTTATATATTTAGTGTTTGAATGTAGTGCGATTAGTATTTAATAAATAATTGATTTAATGGATCTATAGGTTCAGGTCATCGTTTAGAAAATGGATGGATGATATCAGCACCAATGTTAGGGTCAGCACACTACGAGTACATATTATTATATATGCGACACAACCTTGTGATGGGAGAAAAGTAACCAACATGAATAGTGCTGGCTTATGGTTTAACATGCAAATTTATATCAGATAGAGAAATAGAATCAATAGCTCCGTTGAGAATCTTGTGTAGCACAACGAGATCGGATATTTTCCGTCGGGACTCAAGTTTGTGCATCTTGAAAAAGGCAAGTCGATCTTCGTAGCTGTGAAGGTTATATTCTTAATATAGCATTTTTATAATAAAGCATGGTTATAATATCCGAAGACAAAATAGATGGGGCGTTTTTATTACGTAAATAATATATAATTATAACGAAACGGAATACATAACGAGTTAAGTTTTTATGAGACGTCGAAACATCTGTTGAATATATATATTTCTGTGCTTTTATACATTAGAGTGTAGTTACTTTATATCAAATATCAATAGATTAGCTTCACTCTTTAAAAATTACAGCCTCTTAAAAGTTGAATTATTGTTTTTTTCAATTTATCTGTTGGGGGGACGATGAAAATTGCACATATAAAATATCTTAACAAAGGGTGATTTTTTAGAGACGGAAAACTTTAAATTGAAATGAAATACAAAAAACTTTTTTTAATATCCATGAAATGAGTTTTATTTGACACATAATTTTATGGCAATAATATTTGAATATAATTGCGGGCATGCGACCGCCATGGCTGGCGCGTGCATGGCATAATCTGGAGGTCCAATTTTCGCTGTAAATCAGGCTGTATTTTGGCAATACTGCATCGAATGTTGGTTTTCAAGCGTTCAATTGTTTCCAATTTATTGGCGAAGACATGCGGCATATATCCAGTGGCCAGTTCCATTTCATGAAATAAATCGTTCGTCAAATGTTTCTATCAATAAATTAATTGTATCGAAGGACTTGAACCTCGAACGTGCGGACGGCAACTAACCGACATGTCCACCACCGCTCTTCCACGGCCGTCAAAAATATACCATTGTAAAAGCATTAGCTTAGATAAGACGCGAAACATTAATTTACGCTTCCTGTTTTCGACATTTGACAGGCTTTTATGTATATGTAGATAATATATGTATGTATAGATAAATAAATAATAATGATGTTTCGTGATTTTTCGCGGGTGTACACGTTAATGATAAAATAATCTTATACATATTTCACTTGACTCGATTTCCAAGAGATGAAGTAACCAACAGTTTCAACTCTATTACCTGTAGCATTCACGTACTACACAATACAACATTGACAATACAATACAATACAACAACTTATTTATGGAGCATCCTCATACTTACACACATCGTGTATGAAGTGTTGTATGAATCTTTCACTTTGTTAATCTATATAAATAATAATGAATGGCTAAATGTGTTGCTAAGCGCATAACTCGAGAACGACTGGACCAATTCGGATAATTATTTTTTTCAAATATTTGTTGGAGTCCGAGGAAGGTTCTTATGAAGAGAAAAATTGGAAAAATTGCCTGGAAAAACGTAAAAAACCCGTTTTTATTTTTCCCATACAAACTTTAGTCGAGAAAGCTTGATGCACAATAGGTACTTCGATATTTAATTATGTAGTCGAGCTTCAAATTTAAAACAAGAATAAAAGTTTTATCAAAGTTTTTTTTATTAACTATACCTATAAAACTAAATGTCTCTCTGTTCTCTATACAAATGTACACCGTTTGTCCGATTCGATTCGAATTTTGCATACTTATGCTTTAGGACCCGGCGGGTAACGTAGGTGACATTTCCCCCCATTCTTTTACCCTTTCCCCTCCCCCTGATATATTTTCGATGCAGATCTGTACCGTTTGAATCGAATCTTTGTTTTCCCACACAAATTTATTTTCAACTTAATCCTTAACCCATGCAACGCCGGGTACGAACAGCTGGTTTTTAATATAAATCATTCAGATCTAGTTGACCCACAATATTATATCATTTTATTAAATAATAAAATAAATTAAAACAACTATATTGCGGCATAAGTTAAACCAACTATATTGTCATGGGGTAGTGGCTTTTTGGGGGGCAAATGAAATACTAAAAATGATTTAAACTTTTATTTACTATGCAAAATCACTGGACTCGAATTCAACTGGTCGCGTTAGCACGCTGTCAGAAAAATAACATTGCTTTTGTGCAAAAAATGTTGGTTTGTCGAATGTTCAACTAGTTTCTCCATATTTATAAAATTTTATAGTTTTTATGCGTCAATGAGAACTTGGATCCATCTCAATAAGTAAAAACTCGAATACAGATCGCAAGAATAAGAATATATGTTTCTAAGAATGAGCCATTATTTTGTAACCGTAACCTAAGTCTACAACTTATAATTAGCGAAGGGAAAAACTACATTTCAAAATGAAGACTACAACACACACACGATCACCAGTTTGAAGACTACAAAGTCTACACTACATTGTAGTAAAAACTACATGAAGTGAACTAATGTAGTACTACGAAATTGTAGTAATAATGAAGTGAACTAATTGTAGTACTAATGAAGTGAACTAATTGTAGTATTAATGAAGTGAACTACTACTACAAAATTGTAGTACTAATGAAGTGAACTAATTGTAGTAGTTACTACAAAATTGTAATGACCTACAAGAAGTGCTTCAAAACCAGGGAGGGGGGGTTGTTTCGATTTCCAAAAATTTCTTCATTTATCTAAATCGACTTTCCAAAAATTTCACATAAAAATGTACTATTTGAAGTATGTACACATACTTTCAATAACTTTCTAAGTGTGTGTACTTTGTAGTGTTCGCTTTAAAATGAAGTGTACTATTTGAAGTCTGTACTTTCGATAACTTTGAAGTATGTGTAGTTTGTAGTGTACAATAAACTTAAAAAGGTGTGAAGTGTACACTTCAATGTAATGTAGTACTGCATTGTAGTAATTAGTACAGAGCGGGCCCATCGCTACTTATATATACCAAGAATTAATCCGCATAGTCGAGGTTTTTGAGACACGGATCTATAGACGCATATTGAAAGTGTCCTGGGTGGATAGAGCGATGAATGATGAAGTCTTCTGGGGTATGGAAAAAGATCGAGAAGTGCTGCAAACTATCAAGATAAGAAAGCTGGAGTATCTTGGACATATTATGAGAGGACCAAAATAACTTCAATACCAACTCATCACCCAGGGTAAAATGAGTGGTAAAAAAAGCATAAGAAGACGCCGCATCTCCTGGCTGCGTAACTTGAGGGACTGGTATAAGTGTAACTAGACACTCCGTGCAGTGGTACCGTCAGAATGATCGCCGACCTCCGATGGGAGATGGCATCATAAGAAGAAGATTTGTGTGAACCGCTCGAGAGACGTCGATAATGCGCAATTTTAAGTTTTAGTCTGTCTTGACGATATAATATGTTTCATATTTTCATCAAAGTGTAAGCAACAATACTAATTTTATGTTTATAGAAGGTATATGCCTTAAAGATGTTTTTTCCAATAAAAACATTTTGAATGCTAATTTATAACTCTGCCTTTGAAGATTATAATTTGAAAAGTATTATAAATTTAATGTAAAAACTCGACTTAATTTGCGAGCAACGAAATTTTTAATCGATTATGATACTCTCGTACAGAATACTAATTGGAGTGGCATAAATTCTTGGCGAGGGATTTCAAACAGTCTCGAATTATCTCACAGTGGGCGAATAATTTTTGATGAAAACGTATTAATTTTCAAGCTAATAAATAGACAATTTATTTAAAAAAAAACACCTTCGCGGCACCGGCCGAGAATCATTGGTTTGTGTTTTCTTTTTTCTAGTTTCAATATTAATGTAATTATTATTTTCAAAAGTTTTAACAGTCGCTGTATTGAAACAAAACGTATCTGGTTTATGAACCTAACCAAGTTATTTGATATGAAGTACGTGTGTCGTATCCACAAAATCCGTATTATTATATCCTTTAATTATTTTATTAGTGTTATATTCTATATGTTTTATCATCTTTGCTTGGTTTCGTTTTCCGTATGTGTGTGTGTAAACAAAGATCTTCACATCAGTTCACTTTAAAGGCACTATTTTTCTCATATCGTAGTATTCTGGAATATGCTTCTCAGGTATAGAACTCAGGCTACGTAGTACAAAAAGCAAAATATACAAATTCATAAAGTAATTAACTTTCGCTCTTTTCGATCTCATATAAACAATGAAGACTATGAAAAGTTTTTTATCTACGATCTGCTATTTTCACGATTTTGATTTTTAAAAATCCAATAACTTATGGCATATCTTGTACATACAGGGTGTACCAGAGCTAGCAGCAGAAATTTGGCAGGTAGATTTTTGACTACGTTATGAGCCTAAAATGTTCAGGCAACCATGGCCCAATATCAATAGTTATGGAGATATGCAATATCAAAATTTGCATTTTTTTTCCTCAATGTTTTTTACTTATTTTTTGCAAAACGTTGAACTATCATCACAGTAACTTATGTCGATTATGAAAAATTCATCAACTATTGATATTAGGTCATGGTTGCTTGAACATTTTAGACTCATAACATAGTCAGGAATCTACCGGCCAAGTTTCTGCTGCTAGCTCTGGTACCCCTGCATATATAACTGGCGTACAGAATATTGTGATTATTAAAATCTGAATGATTATTTATTTATTTAAATATACGGCACAGAAGTACCTTTTACATAATAATATATACAAGAAATCTAAAGAGTAGAACATCAAAAAATTACAGAATTGACATAGTATAGATAGTTGTTTAAAGTTATACTATTTTTATATGTAGGTAAACATATATGTTCTGAGAACACAATTATTCGATTTTGTCTATAGATAAATAATAATTGACAAAGATAAATATTTTTTTTAAATTATAGAACTCTCACAGTTACGAAGCTATTTATATGTAAAACGTGTATGGGAGTCTTTATAGGGTGCCTCAGGGCTTATGGCCTGTATAAGCAACTTAAAATATTCCTAAAATTTTAGAATAACTTCATAGAAACATTAAATTCACCTCCTAAGGTATCTTTTAGGTATATTCTTTTCTAATTTCTAAATTAGAAAAGATTCAAGCATAAAGTTTTTGGATCTAAACCTATCCATAATTAATAATGAAATAGAATTCAACGTTTACCTAAATATGCGTACATCGATATGATTATACTTACATGCATCGATGTACATAATTGTACATGCATACATCCATATAATTACACCTACATAGTCATCCATTTCACAAAAATTTTTCAAGGATTTTCAAGGATAAATTTCAATGGAAAAAATTTGTATTTGTTTATCATCAAATTTCATACATCCAGCATTTTATACTTTGAAAAAATACACTTTATATAACAATAAAAAAATAATGAAAAAATCGGGTAATTATCAATTAAATTGTAAGAATTGAAACAATTTTTAAATAAGAAAAATATCAAGAAACTTTGTAATATGTAATCTAATGTAACATGGTAACGAGCATTTGAGATTTCTTAAAAATATAATTTTTAGAAATTTTGCAAACCATCTAATATCTAATATAATCTAATCCCTCGTTTGATTTAAATACCGGTTTCAGCATTTTAGGGGTTTTCATTTGTCTAGAAATATTAAAAATTAGGAAAGAAAAGTATTAATAACAACTAAAATATTATAAATAATCAAATAAACTTTGTAAAGAGCCCCCTCATAAACCTTTTTTCATTATAATTATTTTATACCTTCATAATTTGTAACCACACCCCTTCCAACCACACTCACACCATTACTTATCTGCCTATATTTCAATATTAATTACAGTTTATTCATTGTCTTGAAGAAGAGAGCATCGCTACCGAAATATATTGAATTTTATAACAAAAGTCAAGTGGATTAGAACAAAGTTGTGATTATTTTATTTTTATATGGGAAATGTTGGAAAATTTAATTTTCGTGCTAGTCACCCAATACCATGACAATAATGGAGAGTGAGTGGTTGGTTACGAAATAAGAAAAGTGAAAGATGCTTCGGAGGGATCGAGTTTCCAGATCTTTATCGTTAAGACAAATACAGGTGTCAAATATTTTCATTCCACACACTGCGCCACTTTAGAACGAGTAAAGGGATATGTCGGCGGGCACTTATAGCATTCAGAAACCCCATCTGTTCGGTGGCAAAAAAATGCAAATAAATTTTGTACGAGTGTACTGTTACATTTAATTCCTGGAATAAAATCGATCGGGATACAAAATGGGTAAGACAATAATCAATGTAATATGTTACGCATATGACGCTGCAATAATAGCAGAGTTTGAAGATGACTTGCAGAGAATGCTGTATAAATTCCACATTGCATTGCAAGGGGTAAATACATCAATAGCAGTCAATAAAACTAAAAGCTTAGCAATATGAGTATTGATAATGAGCCTGTGGAACAAGTCGTGAGCTTCAGATATTTAGATGTAGAAATCTGTAGCCATAGCGATCTATAAGTCCGATAAAAAGTTAATAAAGCATCCATCGTCTCAGGGTGTCTCAAGAATTTGGTCTGGAAAAACAAAAATATGCATATTGAAAGCAAAGTCAAGATATACAACACATGTGTGCGACCTATTTTGACTTACGCTGTAGAGACGCGGGCTGACACTGTCCGCACCAAAGGAGTCCACAGAATATCTGAAAGTGCTGAGAAGTTCCTTTACTGAAAAAAATCTTGGTGATTATGCCCGAAATGCAGACATAAGGTAAACCTGCAAAATAGAGGACTTAGCACAATGGAGTTGATCCAGAAGGAGATTCTGGAGAGATCACGTAGCCAGAATGGACAATGACAGACTCCTGCACACAGCAGCGAATGAAATTCACCAGGAAGACCACCGAAAAAATATGGAGGGATAGCTGGACCTCGTCATCGCAGAAGGCGTAGTTTTCTGTATCACAGATCACCAGATCTGATAAAAGAAAAAGAAGAAGAATAAAGTCGACCTCTCCCTGGAGTGCTCCAACTTAAATTAGCTATTTAAAAAATATAAAATATTCATTTAACACAAGGAGTGATACATCTAAGATGCTATAAAATATAAAGAGCCATCTTCAGATTTTCCAAAAGATGATTATTTATTTTATTTTTTTAGTATATTTTTATATTATAAAAGTTTTGAAAAACGAACATTCAGTGAGCTACCGTCATGGCTAAGATTTGTGTTTCCCCGGTGCAGATTTTTCCGAGACAGAATAGAAGATTATCTACGTATTTAGAAATAAAATATCTAAAATGCATCTCACGGATTTTTTAATCTGATAAGCCATTAATTTGTTAATAACAATTTTTTTACATTTTTTTTCAAATTGGTTCCAATTTTACAATGAAGTTTATTGGAAATCGGTTATTATGCTACTTTTAGATATTTTATTTGTAAATAAATGACAAATTAAATACCAAAATTCCATATATGCAAAATAATGAAAATTTTTCCATAAATGGTTTGAAAATCATGAGAAATCTTGATTGCTTAATTCAACGTCTCTATTTTTAAGAAGACTTATTTTTTTTTAACAAACTACAATAATTTTACGTTTCGCTTTAGTTTTTTATTATAAACTCGAGTATATTTCTGAAACCGGTTGGTTTTTTATTCAAATCCAATACGGATATAATACTAAATTTGATTAAAAATAACTAAGAGATCACACTTTTTTTATAATGAAGAGAAATATTAAGTACCTAATGAAAACACGCAGGTTCAGATATTTTATTAATTAACAATAAGTTCTTATTTAATAAATGAATGCCCTTCTGGGGACTGTAATTTGATAGAAAACCGACACAAATTGAAGTGAAGTAGGTATCAATATCTTTTGAAATATAAAAATTAGGTGGATAAGAATATAATCTTTTTGTTATGAAGCTATATTTTTTAATAATATTATTTAACATTTAGAATACCAGGAAATTGTCGAAAATTTGAAAATTGGAATAATAAAATGCCACTAAAGGCCGGTAGTTATTGAAAGTAAATCTATGCCTATAAAACTCAATGTCTGTCTGTCTATCTGTCTGTTTTTTATACAAATCCACACCGTTTGTCCGATTCGATTCAAATTTTGCATACTTATGCTTTGGGACCCGGCGGGTAACATAGGCAACATTTTCCCCCTGACATATTTTCGATGCAAATCTGTATCGTTTGACCTATCGTACTCAAAATTTGGAAACTTATTCTTTAAGACTCGGCGAGTAACATAGGCGATATTTCCCCCCTATTCTCATATCCCTTCCCTTCCCCCCTGACATATTTTCGATGCAAATCTGTATCGCTTGACCGATCGGACTCAAAATTTGGAAATTTATTCTTTAGGACTCGCGAGTAACATAGGCGATATTTTGCCCCTATTCTCACACTCCTCCCCCCTCCTGACATATTTTCGATGCAAATCTGTACCGTTTGACCGATCGGACTCAAAATTTGGAAATTTATTCTTTAGGACTCGCGAGTAACATAGGCGATATTTTCAACTTAATCCTAAACCCGTGCAATGCCGGGTACGAACAGCTAGTTTATTATAATATAGAGTGCAAATAATTATTATCATAATATATTTTTAGTAATAATAATTCAGGTATTGTCCTATGTTTCTCCTCTGCACCATTACTAGGATGATTAAAACACTTGTTTTGAAAAAATCATGTTTTTTTTTTCGATAAATGTGGGACATAAAAGCAAAGGCAGGGATATCTAAAAAAATTTAAAAAATGTACTGAATTTTAAATTTTATGTATCTATACCTTTAAAAATCACGTATCCTATAATGTATTGGCTATGTTTCCTATAAAAAAATGAATTCAGTACATTATAAATTTTAAAACCAAATTAATTAATCAATTAGAAAGACATACAGAAACATCTAATTCACGAAAACTACTGGGATTCAAACCCAGGTCACCTCCTTTCCGGGGCCGGTGCTCTGACCACTAACTAAGCTATAGCATAGATGGCTGCTATAGCTTAGTGGTCAGAGCACCGGCCCCGGAAAGAAGGCGACCTGGGTTCGAATCCCAGTAGTAGCCTTATATTTTTTCGTGAATTAGATTTTTCTGTATGTCTTTTTAATTGATTAATTAATTTGGTTTCAACTTACAAATTACAACTTCACAAATATGAATATGTTCTTGAATATACATAACATTATAAATTAGTAATTATTATTTTTTTTGATATTGCTGCCTTTGCTCTCACGCCCCACAAATAAAGATTTTCGATTTTTTGGATATAATTTCCAAAGTGGTATTTTTATCTTTGTTATTTCAGGCGACATGCGAATTTTTTGCAGATTTGAGGTGTTTTCCCAAGGTGTTATTTCGAGGGAAGTTTAAGTGATTTTTTAAAAGTTGCTCGCGAGGAAGCACAATGACGCGGGGATGCGGAGCTTCTGCCTGGTTTACTCAGTCTGCGAATTTAGCGAAGTGGCTATGGGAAACTTTCAGGCAGCGCTGGCTCCTGCTGAAAAGTTTGCTTGGCATAATAAATGAGGTTGCCTTTTCATGACATCACGCAATAGACAATAAGCCCCGGGCACGGGTGGGAAACAAGGGAACACCTACGCTCTTCGCGGCCACTGCGTCGTAATAATTCAACTTTGAGATCCTCTTTATTTCACAAATATTGCGATATTGTTATTCGAGAGATGGCTTAATATTCAAAAATCACACGTTAACGAAAAGCATGCAAATGAAGTTATTTATTTACACGCTGGAGTGGTCCGTAACAACAAAAAATAATAAAAACTCCAAATATCCGTCTGTAACTTTCTATCCAAGAGCTGATCTCATTCAGTTTTCAAAATTAGTACGATTTCAAAATTGTATTTGAATAAAATGAAAACATTGATTTTATGCTGTTTAATTAAAAACTCTGAATAACATTTTTTTTTTTGTGATATTTCAATTTAATGAATATTAAAACCAATAAGAGCATCAATTACTATATTGCATATGCGTCATTGGTATTAATTATTAATCAAAATATATAATTCTCTAAGTAACGATGTCCATCACTAATGCTACCAGATAGTACAAATAATGATGAGGTGTATAAAATGAGGTACAAAAAAATATAATTCTCTACGTAATCCATCACTAACGCTACGAGAAGGCTCAAATAATAATGAGGTATAAGAAGTAAAAAAGGCATATTTCTCCATTCTATAACGTCCATAACTTACGTTATCAAGACGTTATGCAACTCTAGATAGCGCTCTCACATCCTTGACTAGCGGCCGAAATATACATCGAGGGTAGAAAGTCAAAAGGGCATTAGTGATTATTTTGGACATTACAGGAGAGCAAAAGAAAGTTCAGTCAACTGATGTTGTCAATGTTTCTTTTATTATTAAACGATTTTCATATTCGTTTATCCAAAGCACACCTGGTAATTTTTTTTTACTCCTCAACAGGCCAGGAGCCTCAATTCCAGAAGCGAAATATATCACAAAACACCCAGGCTTGAGTATATCACATTGATTAAAATTTTGGCCTCACCGGGAATCGAACCCGGAACCCTCGGTGGGAAGCCAATGTTGTACCCACTGCGCTACAAGAGCACTTTTAATAATAAAACAAATATTTGCAAATTCAGATTGAAAAAACATTATTTTATTCTCCTGTAAAATTCTAAATAATCACTAACGCTCTTTTGGCTTTCCATCGTCGATAAAATAAAATTATGTCATTTTTGACGTCATCTATACTAATAATATTATAAAGAGGAAAGATTTGATTGTTTGTTTGAATGAATAGGTTCCGAAACTACTGGACCGATTTGAAAAATTCTTTCACATTTAGAATTCTACATTATCTCTGATGAATATAGGCTATAGAATATTTTCAAAAACGTTAAGGATCTATATGAAAACTTCATTAATATAACCCAACGTGTGAAAAAAAATATTAAAAAATTATATCGCGTAGGTACGCTGCGGAAATTTTTGATAATAGAGCAAAGTGATGTACTACAGTTTTATAGAGGACATTAATAACTACAAAAAAGTCTGCGATACCATATATCTAAGTATTACAGTTATGTTACAATAACTAATGCTAACATTAAATGGAAACATTGATTTTTTAGAGAATAGGGGAACCTTTGTTTTCCCTCACAAACTTATTTTTTACGTAATCCTTAACCCGTGCAATGCCGGGTACGACCAGCTAGTTTAATAATAAAAGAATATAAAAATTCTGACGGATGAGGCATACGTCAGCAAGAGAGTACAATAAACTGCGTGACTGATGACACACCTACCCTTCTTCTGGACAACCCTAGAAAAAAACAAATTGATGCGGAATACAAAGTTAATACATAAAATATTGAAAACGGTTGCAACCTTGATCTACTTGATACCGACTTAAACAATTTGCCGAACAACACGGCCGCGCAGCGTCAATAACACAACAAATAATGAAACCCTAAAGCTCGTTCATTAGCTCGCTAATGGCGGAATATGACGAAGGGGACTTAAAATCACAATGACACAAATGCGGCCGTCGCAGCCCAGCGGGCATGAAACTGGCTTCTCATATCGAAGCTTTCAGGATCGATTCCTGGCGAGGTCACAATAAACTTTTCTCATCAAGATTGGATGTTGTGTGATGTGTTTTAGCCTGTCGAAGCGTTAAAAAAATCATCAACGATACACAAGAACATTTATTTATTAATTAACGCCCCTAGGGCTTTTACAATAGATATGTAAAGTGTACATTAACAGAATATAAAGTTTAAAGAAAGAAAAAAAAATTATAACATGTATACATAATAATGACATACAGATGCAAATATATAAAGATAAATATAATATTAAGTAAAAAGCAAGTATCTAAAAAGCAGAAGCATAAGAAAAACATAATATAATAGAAATTTAAAAACAAACAAAGTAATAATGTAGAGTGAAAAGATATAGCACAAGCTTTGAAAGTCATTTTATAATAAAAAATATACATACAAATACAAATCAATTAGTTAAGTCCAATTCGACAAATACTAGTAATCTTTTAATACACCTTTTAATATATGTTTGAATAATATACAGTTATTGGCAAAGACGTCCAGTTGCTCGTATCTGTTTGCTAGTCTAGGAAGCCTTTGCAGTGGGGAATTAAAGATATAGTTACTAGCTGCAGTATCTCAAAACTAAGACAACACTCCAGGCAGAACAGTAGCAGGTCAATCGCGATTCGATTTAAAATTATACAACTCACCTCAACAATTCAACGTTGAGAGATTTAAATAAGTGACAAACATACCGTACAAATTGCAAAAACCAACAAGAAAACTTATATGTATATTTCCCGATGCTTTGGAAATTTTAGAATAAACTAGAAATTGATAGAAAGCGCGACTATACTCGAGAAACTTCTAGAATATCGAGGTTTATATAAATGGCGGCGGCGTCGCGTCGGGCGGAAACAGTTTTGTCGTTCGGCGAAACCGTGTAATGTAAAAAAAATGTGTAGGTATATGAAAAAGTAATATTTTCCTTATTATTTTGAATGCTCTCTTAAATAAATTTTATCTTGTAGTAAGAATATGCAATACGCAGGTATAATAATGATGTGAATTATGCGTTAGTTATCTCAGAAATGCTTGATGAAAATATTTGTTTAGTTTAATAAGTTTAATAATGTAGGTACAGGCTATGTTTCTGACATCTAAATGAAAGTACAATTTCTTTCTCACAATCACATTGCAAAAATACAAATTATGGTGCACAATAGGAAAAATATAATAGTTTATTACACACTTCATTTGATTTCTTTCTGGTTTTTGTGTTTAATTTGTAGAACTCCATATTTATTTTATAGCGAAATTTAATATAATTTAAATTTCAATAATTATTATTAATAAAATTTAAAATGAATTAAATATTAATAATAACTATTATTAGTGAAATTTAAAAGAAATTAAATTTTAATACATATTATTATTATGTTCTGCGAGTACCTAAAGTATTTTTCGTGTGACAGCTGTTTCGGCTTGCAAGGCCATTATCAAACAGTGGATATACCACGTATAATCGACTTATTTATGAAATCTTAAATATATCTAATTACTTACTCTAAAGGAGGGGTAACTTAAAATTTTATAAATTGAAACAATAGCCTCTATTTATCATTTATAGAACATTCTCGCACGTAGTATTTATCGCATTTATTTATTTCGCCACTGGGATAAGTACTCGCCCGATATTTCGCTCGATATCTGTCGCTTCGCAATTCTCGACTGGGCACACCTGGCCGTCATTCGCAACTCACTTTGCACTGAACGATCTGTCAAAACAAGGTTCTGCGCCACGGTAGCCATTCAAACGCTGGTTTTATCGAACTTACTTGATTATTCTAGTATTTAGAATAATCCAGTAAGTGTCGCTTCTTGGCTGTTCTAGCCGATTTCAGTCGTCTTCCGAAGGTCGTAGATAGTTGTAGACTATTCTAGAGTCTTCCGTAGTGTACTTTCAATGTGACGTTACTGCGTGCGTAATTCCTTCTGCTTGCCTTTCCGTGAGAATATTCTTATTTGGTAAAAAAATACGTACATTGTGCACCAGTGCATTATGTAATATGCATGTCCGGCAAGTCCTCAAAACACAAGAGTAAAGGTAAAGATCCATCTATTTCGACTGGTTAATTTCTTTCCATTTATATGGCACACAATATAGACACGTTATTACCATACTAGTCGGCTTTCATATGTAGCAAATATTGCATTGAAAAAGACAATAAATCAGGCTATACTTATTTCACAAACGCTCTGCGTGTAGACAGAAACATCAGGTAATTTGAAGTCACGGTGACTAAAATAACATATTCATTCTCACAACAGTGTGCAATACTCTGTTCCCTTTTTCCCGGGACTTTTTTTTTACGGCGTGACGTCGCGCCCGATCACAAAGAAGCTCAGTTCGACAACGAATGCAAGTAAGGCAATTACCTTACTCTTGAGTTGCCAAGATTTCTCGCTTGTAACGTGTCCACAGTTTATTATATCATTGGCAGAGACAACGTTCAAATGGATTACCCAGCTGCGTCATTCGCAGCCCTAGGCACGCGGTAAGACCTTCGTGGAAACGTACCACGTGTCTCTAGGAATTAATTTTGCTTTCGAAACTCGCATAATAGGAATATACAGAATTAGTTCTGAACATATTGAACATACATTGGTAATCTATAGTACATATGCAGCGCATATAGAGCAGTCTGATCAACTGAAGCATATAGGTCGTCATCGGATTTTTTTTCATACATAAACCACGCTGTTCCGCGTAGCTGAAATTTTTTCCTCCTACAGTTCAGAAATAATTTTCAAAACAATACTCTATGTATATATATTGTCACGTGCCATGGCTAGGGAGTAATAAATGAAAACACTGATATTAATTAGTAATTTATTTACTAATGATGAATTAATTATTTAATGTACAAAGTCACTTAAGATGAATTGAACTAAACGTTACTCTTTAATATACACTATTTCGCGATTTATCACTCGTAAATAAACACTTCATTATCGCTAGTTTACACTTATATATAGCTCGTAGAATATTCAATTTTCGCACATATAAGTCACACCACTTAGGTAGGTACTTCGCGATTGGCCACTCTGTCATCTCGCGGCTTGCGGCCGACTTCGCACTGAACGAACCGTCAAACACGACAACTGAACTGAACTTTTGTTGTTCCGTATGCATACCCAAATGCTGATATTTTCGTACCTTCTAGATTATGCTTATGTGTAGGAGAAGATTCTCGTCGCTTCTCGGTTGTTCCAGTAATTTGTAGACATTTCCCGAAGGTTGTAGATAATTGTGGACCGTTGTAATCCTACGATGGTGTTGTGACATATACAAGGGATTCGGATAATGCATCATTTCTTGTAATTGCCATTCTATGATAATTTCAATATAAATATATACATATATTAGTTACTTTTTTTCTTCTTATATATACCTAGATACATAGCAGGGGCATGCAGTGGGAGCATCGTAGCATGGCTTTTATGTAATCAATTTATTTGGAAAAAAATCGGAATAAAACATATATTGATTTTTGATATATCATAAAAATCTGTAGCATAAATATTTTATTTCTAACTTTTTCCAAAATATACGTTTTTCATGCTTCAATGTTCCCACTGCGCGCGCCTGGTACATAGTATGTACCTACCACTTACTATTTAATATATTTAAAATGATACTCCTCTCCTACTCACGATTGTATTACTCACGTAGAAGAGAAATACCATTCCAAAAAACTGTCGCTATCTTTACTGTAAAAAATATATTTATGTATTAAATAAATCAAAACTATGTGTTTTCAGCCCTCGTAGACCAGTAGGCATGACACAAGCTTCTTATATCCAGGGTTCCGGTTTCGATTTCTGATGACGTCACAATACATACATATGTATGTGATTGCTGTCTGGGTGTGTTTGAGATATATTTCCATACAATAATTGTGTCTCACGGATGTTTTATTTTATTTTAAACGCTTCAAAAGTCCAAGAGGCCCATTAACTAACGTTTTTTTTTATCAAAAAAATACTCAATTAAGTAAATCACATATATTTATTGTGACCCCACTGGGAATCGAATTCGGAGCCCTCGGTGTGGGAAACCAGTGTCATGCCCACAGAGCTACTTCAAAACATTGTGGTTAGAAATTTTTAATCAAATTATCTCAATAATCTAATTTCAATCACACAACCATTCGCTTAGTTTTAAAACATTTATTTATTAAAAACAAAAGATGAAAAAAAACATTTCCTTCGTCAGAAATTGATCAGGGTGAATAAAAAGGTATTCTAAAAATAAAATTATTTTGTTTTGTTTATAAAATTCGGTGAAAAAATAATTCTTGTAGATACTTGACTGTATTAATATTTAATATTAATATATATAATAACTTTTTCTGTCATCATCTGTATGTTTCGTTGCTTGGCTGTGCCATGTTCACTTATAAATATTGGTCGATTGGTCCCATTTTCGATGCCTTTGTGTGATGTACTTAATTTTCGTATTTTGAAGAGCACTTTTGGTTTTCGTTACTTTTGTAAGCGCATTTTATTTTGTCGTATTTTGAAGAGAAGAGGAAGAATTTCAACAGTACAATAAATGGCAAGAAGCTTTGGGAAATAAAAGACTAATAATTGAGACGTACGATATAAAAAAAACATTATGAAACAAAGTAAAATCAAAATATAGCATGGTGTGTAGCAAGTTGAATATAATCGGAATATAGCAAAATATAAAGTGAGTAGAATATAACCAAAATATAGAAAAGTACAAAGTAAAGCAAAATATACTCATTAAGGCCAACCTAAAAAACCTAACCTCTCGAAAGAGTTGATATCATTTAGATTCCATGAAGTTACATACATATCCTGCCACTTGTCACCATATGGACAGTGAAAATTGACAATTTTATTTTATTATTTTTCTTTTTACAGAGCATTATCTAACTAACTAACCATCACGCAGTCTCCCCATAGGGGTAGGCAGATAGGATAGAACGCCATATTCCTCTATCTTGGCACACTACTTTTGTTGCGGTTGTTGAGGCTTTTAACAGGGCCATTCTCCAATACTTGTGGAATCTGATGGTGCCAGGTCTTTTGCGGATGCCCTCTATTCCTGTAACCTTCAACACTTGCCCTATATATTTTCTTAACCATCCTTTCCTCACTTATACGTTTTTCATGACCAAACCATCTCAGCACTCCTTTATTATTCTATCTACCACACTACAGCCAGCATTACATTCACTTCTAATTTGTTCATTCCTCACTCCATCGACCAAAGATTTTCCACACACATGCACCATAGTGATCGCCACCACGATTTCCTCCGCATTCAGTCTGCCTTTGTTCCTTTTTTGCCAATTCCAGGCTTCACTTCCATACATTAGAGTTGGTACTAGAACGCAATTATGTACCGCTAGTCTTGCTTCCTTTGACATATCTTATTGGTCATAATTGCGTTCAGAGCACCATTTACAGTATCATTATCAGTTTAAATATTTAAATTATAACAACACCTATATAGAGTTTTCAAAAATCTTTCCATTTTTTCGGTGGTTTTCTAGAAGGCCGGTATATAAGTAGTATATTCTTCTTCTTCTTGAAATCAAGCAATCCGCCTTTAGTATATTGTAATAATGAAAGAAAATATACTGAATCCATATTTTGATGATATTATTAAATCGACAGATCCATCAGTGGTCGATTTTATAGTCCAATGTGTGAAAAATTGACCTGTAATCAAAATCAGAAAATAATTAATCTAGGTTAAGGATATTTTGATTTTTTGACTTGAATACGTCTTTAAGTTCAAGGTGTGGGGTGAATGTTTAAAAGCCTGATCGTTACGAAATAGGTCAGCCTTTAAATGCATATATTTCAGAAAGGATACGGCGCAAATGCAAATCAAATCATAACAATGGATTGAGGGCGCCTGTAAGATTTGTTTACGCTGTACCAGCCGCGTCCCGCGTGAGAGATTTTCATTATTTATTTATTTATTTCAACGGTTATACACCTTTTACAATAACTTATATCTAGATAACACAGTGTACATTACTTGTGTAAATATATAGCCACATGTATTAGCATATAATGTGTATACATACATATGCATATACATATATGTATGTATATATACCAAAATATAAGTATATGCGTACACATACGCAGATGCATACAAATAAACATACACACACCTTATATATAAATGCATAAAAACATGCTTATGCATAGAATGATAATGATAAACCTTAAAAAAGAAACAATGAACAAATCTCGTTAAATTACATGCCAAATTCCTAGAACAAAGATTAAGGGATAACAGCGCCTGTGATTTTATTTAGATTTTTAGATTGATTGATTGATTGATTGATTGATTTTTAGATTTAGATGTGATTTAGATTTTTCAAAAAATGTTTTTCAGGCTTAGTATAAAAACGTTATTTTTCACTCATTTCTACTAGCATACCCACGCATACCCACCAAGTTTAAGTTCATTAGAAATGTTCGATGGTCTTACCCTTAGAGTATATACAACCTATATTCTTTCAATTAGAACAAATATAATGATTTTAGGATCCGCGGGCCAGGTGTACTTGCTCTACTTGTAGGCCGACTTGTGTTGAGATCTGTGCGTTTTTTTGTCTTTGAGCGTTCTTCTTATGACGAGTTTTACTTTTTCCTACTGGACTTAATTAGGTAGGAACATCGGACGTTTCTAATGAGCCTAAACTCGGTGGGCATGCTAGTAGAAATGGGTGAAAAATAAGTTGTTTATACTACGCCTGGAAAAAAACCAAGCAAGATATTTGTATGTTAGCCACTGATATCGAATATAAAAATTACATTTTTTTATTACACTTAATATAAAAAAAACTGAGATAGGTCGCTTTCGGGCAAATTTTGTATGGACCGTGACCATTCTTCTTTTAAAACTCTTTTAGGTGTTACCCCCTTAATTGAATAAATTAACGGTGAAAAGATCATCGAGCAGATACTGCTTCCGACTCAAATTCATACAGAGAATATGTGCTTATATTCTCTATGTGTATAATTATTTTATAGTATTAAAAGTATGATAATGGTAGAGTATTATGATGGGCAGTGTTAGTTTTATTACAATGAAATAATGTTTGTGAAAATTAGCGGCACAAATCAGCGATCTCAGTCAATTTCCGTGTACCGTGGATTGTGAAACCCAGGTCCAATCAAACAAGTTCTAAACGATAGTTTATATATGCAAAATAAAAGATATGCACAGTTTGTGAGGTTTTAATTAAATTTAGAGAAGAATTATGTCGAATTTTTGGGTGAAATATGTACTGGCATAAATCAAGAATATATATTTCGTCGAGATAAATCCATCGATACTACCACAGTATACCCAGAACAGTTGTTTATCTCCGGCCTGTCGGCGAGTTATTAGCCTACTCTTGCATTGAAGCTAGGGTTGTCACTTTATTTTTACTCCCTTTCTTTTAACTCGTAGCGTCTGAGATTCAGATGCATAAGGTATATACGAAACCCGAAAATTTCTGAAATTAGTATACCTAGTTTCTGCACTTAAATTGCAAGAACGCTGATTAACATCAACGTAGACTTTTAAAAACTCACAGTCTTTGTGATAATCAACACACCTTTTTAGTAAAGCACCACAAACATAAAAAAGGCACTTTTTTCAGGAAGCGCATTTTTTTTCTAAAGCGGCGGCTGCGAGCGCGAATGGCACCGAAGGCACGGCCCTTACTGCCGCCGCCTTGTGCCCCCATATTCTATGTCAATGTGTGCGTCACAGTGCGTACACGGCGCCGAGAACCCACGCACACATTCTAATGGGTAGCGGCCAGTTTGTATGAAGACGTATTACTGTTCTTAGTATACTGTGATACTACATTCAATGTAGCTTGTTGAGTAGCTTGTTGGTCTTATGGTTAGGACACTCGCCTCGTGATCCAAAGGTCGCGGGTTCGAATCTCAGCCCAGACTAGCAAGTTAGTCCTATTTTCATAGCACAAGCGTTTAGCTTAGTTTGAAAATAGTAAGAATATTGATGTGACACGTATTCCGTGTTCGCATCTCTATTTAAAAAAAAAAATGTGGTAGAAAAGGTCAAATGAAGGATTAAAGATCAAGCAAGCGAGGAAAAATGCTCTATGCCCTATGAAAAATGCTCAAAATGCTACATCGCCTAGTGCAGTCGCGTAGGTATTCCGTTGGCGTAAGCTTATAGCCGCGGCCGAACTGCAGTTTTTTAAATTCTTGTTCAATTATTCCTTAAATTTAAATAAATTGTGATTAATTGTGAAATATAAGTTCAAATATTATTTAAGATAAAATAAATTATAGAAGTCTTATAGAGGCGAAGCTATTTAAATGGAAAATGTGTATGGAAGTCTTTGTAGAGAGGCCCAGGACGTTCACTAATTCCGTATAAACTATCTATGTCTTTAGTATAATCCATTCGAATATATCAAGGAAACTGATTTAGAACATAAATATGTACAATTTAAAAAACATTGATAATATGTAGATGTTTTTACGGCGTTGGTGAATGTTGTATTGTGTAAAATGATCACTTAAGTCAGCTCATACAGGTCATAAGCCCTGGGCCACCCTATAAAGACTTCAATACACGTTTCCGATATAAATAGCTTCGTTTTTGTGAGACTTATATAATTTATCCTAATTAAAAAAATGTATTTTTCATATTAATAAAAAGAAAACACTGTGTTTGAAACAACTATTAATTAATTAATCTATTAATTATCAACATGTTTCGGGGTCAATGGTCTCTTCATCAGGATACAACGTATATTAAAAATTATAATAGATTAGTGATTTCATATAAAGAGTTTTTTAAAAAATTTATATAAATAATGTTACTATAAAGTTATTTTGCTGTTATTGAAAAAAATATTTATCGTTTATTGTTCTAAATAATGATTTATGGATAGATACCTTGACATAGTATATCATAAATATTTATCATTACTGACATATTTCTGTTTGCTTAAATTTTTTATTCTTTCTTTCTATATAATTAATATGCCTTAGTATATCATAAATATTTATCATTACTGACATATTTCTAAATGTGGAGACCTGTAATTGGCCATCTATATTGTATCAATGTTTTCTATGCTTTTTTTGTGCTGTTGGTCTTCCATAAACATTAAATAAATAAATAAATAAATAGTAGGTGTACATAGTTTTCGTAGCCGGTAAAAATACCTCTATGAGAGCGCATGTAGGTTTTAAGCCCTGGGGTATCCAATAAAGACTTCCTTACACATTTCCCATATAAATAGTTTTGTCAATATTTTTATATGAAAGTATGTCCTAAGAACACAGTTACTGGATTGGTCCCCAGATAATTAAAATTAATATAATTTTTTTTTAGAGATGCTAACTCGGAATACGTGTCACATCAATATTCTTACTATTTTCAAACTAAGCTAAACGCTTGTGCTATGAAAATAGTACTAACTGGCTGGTGTGGAGTGATGTTTGCACCCGCGAACTTGGGATCACGATGCGGGAGTTCACAAGAGCAATTAGCTACTCATTTTTTAAAAATGAAATAATAATTTATTTGATACAATTTATCCTTAATTAATTTATCAGCCCTCTGGTGACTAAATCCAGTAACTGTGTTCTTAGAACATACTTTTATATAAAAATATTGTCAAAATATAATATACTAGTGCAAGAGTTATAAAAAAATGAAAAAAATGATTTTCAGGCGTATTCTAGTAGTAGTGTAATAAATAATTCGAAAGAATATCATATTATATATGTTATTAAGGAATATTGCTTAAAAAAACAGCACTTTGAAAAATAAAATACAGAGGTATCATTACCAGTTGTGAAATCTATGTATGCTAACTTGTTAATGAGAAAAAAGCAACAAATGTCTCAAGCAAAGTCCAGTTTTATATATGAAATGTTGTACGTATATAGAACATTAAAAAAATTGACGATGTGTGGATGTTCCTATGATGAAATTGGTTAGCGTTGCATTGTGTGGAGTGGTCTCTTAGGCCGGCTCGTACAGGTTGTAAGCCCTTATCCATCGTATGAGAGACTTTCATTCACTTTTCTCACATATGAATAGCTGTGAGAATTCTATAATTTATCCTTAATTAAATAGTTTTGTTTCTGTGATACTCCTATAATTAATCTAAATTAATAACTATCCCTCTGTGGATCAAATCCAGTAATTGTGGTCTCAGAACATATATACGTGTAAAAATATTGTTAAATAAGTGGATCAAAAATTGCTTTTAATACCTATGGGCTGACAGTTTCACCGCGAGAAGATGAAAGAATGGCACATGACTGTGAGAGGCTAATTGCAGAAAGTACTGCGTATATTGCGCATCAACACTCTTTGAACCCGTGGTATAATTATGTTGAAAGTTATTTTTATCGTTTTTTTTTATAAACCAAAGTTATTCTGAAGTATTACAAATCTAATTTCAAATTTACCCTTATTTGTCGTATTCGACATTTTTTTTGATACCTACTGTCAAAATCAGTCGATTAAAATTTAAAAAATTTAAGTCGGAACATTTTTTCATAATAATATTTATTATTTATTAATCAACCCCTAGTGGGCTTTTGCAGTACAAGAAACTGAAGAGCATTTTTATATACCTAACATAAAACACGTTTTACAATATATATAAACAATGATTAGTACACAAGCAAACAGTAATCATTAGGAACCTTTAACAATTTAGTAATAGAGTAAAATAAAGATAATCAAACCGATATACCAGATAAAAATAAATCAAAAAAATTAATTTTAAAGATAAAATCAAAACATATTTAAAAGGGAAATGAACAATAATTAGGACTTTTAAAATAAATAAATATATATAATTTAAGGGGAACAAAACATAAGTAAAAATTAGTCCATTAAACTGTAATAAATTCTATTAGTATATTCCAAGTCTAAGTATTTATTTTCAGGTATGCTCCTAAAACGAAAAATGTTTACGAATTCCGAAAATTTGTTTCCAAGGCGATGCGTGCGTATTAACGGTGAATTTAATGCATAGTTATTCCTGTGGGTCCCTACAATTGATATTGATAAATCTCGAGGCTACCTAGGAACCTTTAATGTTCAATAATAATCGAAAATTATTAATTAGAATAGAAATAATGATCAAATCACTTCGAAAATGATTTAATAATGTATGGTCATCCACTTTACGTAAATGTCGAAAGTTTCAGAGCTGTGGATAGTCGAAAAGTTGGTGAAAAATAAATTATAAGATTCCACCACAACAAAAAACAATCAAACAAACAAGCAAACAAATAAACAAAGAGAGCTAATTAATAGCATGTGAAAATATAAGGTCATTTTAATTTTTATGCTATTCTGTCGAGCTGTTAACATTTACGTGGCTCGCTTTTCTTCAGGCGAACGCGAACTAACATTGAAGGCGCCAAGTGAAAAGGAGGTACGTGATAGATTTGCAAGAATTGTATGTGTACTTGTGTCAGAGTGATCCAATGTGATAAATTAGATTTGGGAGGGTATCATGACGAATACAAAGGGTCGTAAGCCATTGCACTTGAATCGACGTGTTTTAGATACTGTAAAACGTGACCCTTAGATATCCTTTATTTTACCGTTGTGGGCCGTGTTTACGGAATGAGATACGATGAGATATATCTCAGAGATTAAGTTGAGATAAATTATTATGATTATTTCTACCACAATTTTATGAACTCAATAATAAAGTCAACACCTAACTATAGGTATTTTAATAAACATTTTTCAGTACTACCTGCCATAATGAGTCTCCTTCACATGTAACTTGTGTCCACATTAATTTCAATGTATTTTACAAACTGCTTATTAACAAGATTTCTCCGTTTTAGGCTATCTTTCCCTCATAATTGAAAAATGTATCCAAAGGACTAACTATCGATTATTACAATCGTAATAGTAAATAATATTAGGTCCTTACATATGAAATTGGCTTTTAGTATGGGAGGAACATAAAGCCGATTTTTTTTTATTATAATATATTTATTTAATCAAAGTATGTACCATTGCTATCTATGCACTTTTGCCATCTCATAGGTAGTTCATCGATCCCTTTACTAAAAAATCCATTCGGACGGGAATCAATAAAATCTTTGAAGGCGGTTTGGACTGCCCCATCGGAGTTGAATTTTTTCCTTTGCAAGAAGTTATCCAAATTTCGAAAAAAATGGTAATCTGTTGGGGCAAGGTCCGGAGAGTACGGTGGATGTCTTAGACATTCCAATTGAAGCTCCTCTAATTTGGTAGCCGTCTGTTGTGCAGTGTGTGGTCTAGCGTTATCATGAAGCAGCAGTGGCCTAGAGCGATTAACCAGCCTCGGTTGTTTAGCAGCTAGCTTTTCCATCATGGTTTGCAGTTGCTGACAATAGACATCTGCCGTAATCGTCTGGCCAGATTTAAGAAAGCTGTAGTGAACGACACCAGCACTAGTCCACCAAACGCTCACAAGTAACTTTTTTGGAGTCAATTTTCGCTTGGGGCATGGTTTGGCTGGTTCGGCAGGGTTCAGCCATTGCGATGAGCGCTTCCGATTATCGTACAGGATCCACTTTTCATCACAGGTAATGATTCGATTTAAAATCCCTTTATTATTGTGCCGGTTGAGTAATGCAACGCAGCAGTCAACGCGCGTTTGTTGATTTGCTTCACTCAATTCGTGAGGTACCCACCTTTCAAGCTCTTTCACCTTACCAATTTGCTTCAAGTGGATTAAATATAAGTAGATTAAAACAAATAGGTAATAAAATTAATTTTTAAAAATGTCAATCTACAAAGTTGCTCAACCAACTGAAAAAATAATAATTAAACATTATTATTATTATTAACGTTCATTATAAATCAGCATGGACACATTCGATGTCTTCGAAAAATATTGCGAATAATACAGCCAAAAAAAAAAGGCGATAATAAGGGCGTAAAATACAACCTGGAACTCTAGTCTCTTTCCAGAAGAATGTACATCCACATCGTTCAAAGAAACTATAATTAATATTGATAGCCATGAACTCGTTTAATTTAAAAGAAACACTTAATTTTTTAGGCAAATTTAATTAAAAATTAAAAAAGTAATTAGAACTATCTTATTATGCAAGACTTTAAAGTTATCTTTTGAAATCAACAAGTTATTGGAGACTATAAATCGTTATATTTAAAATAAATAAATAATTTATATCTCTGGACTTGTCTTGACCAATCATCGATGTCATTGCCGAACGCAAAATTAATAAGAGACAGGTGTTAAGGAAGTCAAAAATTAAGATATAGCGACAATTCTTTCGGTGACAAGCGTGCCTTAGAAAGACTGGAGAGAAATAGCTCGTAATTGGGTTTAAAATATGTAAAATCTTGAGAAAAGAGTCGGAAGTAACATCTCGACATCATAACTCGAAAGTGGCTCGATGATTTGGTACTCAAGTACTCACTTATAGTAGAGAAAGTACAAACAAAGTTTCTAAGATATCTCTACATGAGAGGGTACGGGCATTATCCTTGGCTTTACCCAACCGAGTTCCTCCAGGGTATGCTTGGCTACAATAGTTTAGAGATTAGAAGGAATGTGTATCTGATTACGCATTTTTATCGATTGCTGCGCGGTATGATCGATAATCCTGAAATTATGCGGAGCATTGGTTTGTGTGTTCCCGATAATTACCTAAGACAGCGTCAGCATAGATTGTTTCACATTACAATATACAGGACCAACCTGACAATGATTATGCCTGTTGGAAGAACTACTGCTATGCTGAACAATATTACTCTGGACATTGATCTGTTCCATGTCTCTGAGAGGGTATTCTGAAGCAGGATTTTCCTACACCTTTGATATAAATGAATTTATATACGTTTGATATTTTGTTGTTTGTATATTTTCTCACTCAAATATTTTGTTGATTAGCATTATTATTTTAAATAGCATTGTTTTACTTAAATAAATAAATTAATTTACCATAAAAATTTCATTAAAATTGATTGTAATTAACGCGTGGGGAGAAAATTATTTTTTTAGTTATTAAAATTCTTTTACTTTGAGATTTCCTTTCACTTTATTATTTATCGTGGTTTTAAAAAATAAAATAAAATATTTATATTCCTACCTATTCCATTCCGGCCCTGTCATCATTAAATAACACAAACAGCATAATAATTGAAAAGCGGATACATTTTTTAATACTTTGTCACTTGTCGTGCCAGGGTGATGACCTAATTGGCTATTATTGGCATTGAAGACAAATAAGTACAAAAGCCATACAAATATTTGTTTTAAAAATACATCTTACGATGTTCATTAGCTAGCAAATAATTATTTATCGTTACATGGTCACTTATTGTTGATGATGAAAATTGCACTTTTCAAACATTTTTTTCATTTACTGAACTTTTATACTCTATGGACACCGAACGGCAAAAAAGTGTAACGAATTATAAAAATTGTGATTTATTTCATTAAATTAGATAAACATTAAATTTTTTAACACTGCGTGAATTTAATTATATTTTTATATTATGCCCTCAAGAGTAACAGTTTAAGTTAATATAATACGACATTGCTGCTTCAACATTTTCGACTTATTTTATTTATTTATTCTTTTTTACGATTCAACAGGCCAGGACACTGGCATCCCACCCTCGGCGTGGGATGCCAGTGTCATACCTACTGGGCTACGAGGGCCGCTTATAATTTAGATAGAAATCTTCCTGTAATGTATTATGGACTAGCACTTTTACATTCTGTAACATGACATAATCACATGCCTCGAACGTAAACTCATCACTAACATTGCGTGGTTTTGATCCATTGAAAATCCTTGCCTTCTCGCAGAGTAGTTTTTGTCACTGCCTTCTCCCGTCATAGTAAGATTTCCGGTATCGTAGATATGTAAGTTAATACGATCGATGGCATCGGGCTCTATTGCAGACTTTCACAGAAAGTAACGCTCAAATTGATGCGCGTTGATGCGACTGAATATATAGTATTGCATCGGTTTCCTTCACATTTTATTTTATCTCATATGTGGGGTATAAAAGCAAAGGCAGCAATATCCAAAAAATAAAAATAAAAATGTCTTGAGTGCAGACACCGAGGATCACTAATTTAAAATGTAGTGAATTCTAGATTTGATGTATCTATCCCTTCCAAAATCATGTTTCCTTTAAATTAACAGCTACGTTTCTTATGAAATCACGAATTCAGTAGGCATATTATAAATTAGTAATCGTCGATGATTGCATTTAAAGTTGTTTGGATATTGCTGTATATATGTATGAAGAGAAATATTATTTATTTAATTATTTAATAAGTGTTAATAAGTTAATATTAAGATTTTCGCGGGTAAAAGATGAAGGATTATTTTCTAGGATAACCCGCGTATTGTAGTCTTGAGAAAGACTGTTATATTGTACCCAACGTTTTGGACAGATAGCACTGGCCATTTTCAAAGGGATTTTGCGCCTTGTATTTCGAGTTCTGTTTTGAATTGATGGCAAGCACACCCGTTCACTCCAGAAGTCGAGATCCAAGTGAAGCCTAATGCGAGGCTAATTGCTGAGTTTAGTTTGTGATCTGGTAATTCTTCTAACAACAACAATAACAATAACAATAACAATAACAATAACAATAACAATAACAATAACAATAACAATAACAATAACAATAACAATAACAATAACAATAACAATAACAATAACAATAACAATAACAATAACAATAACAATAACAATAACAATAACAATAACAATAACAATAACAATAACAATAACAATAACAATAACAATAACAATAACACTAACAATAACAATAACAATAACAATAACAATAACAATAACAATAACAATAACAATAACAATAACAATAACAATAACAATAACAATAACAATAACAATAACAATAACAATAACAATAACAATAACAATATACAATAACAATAACAATAACAATAACAATAACAATAACAATAACAATAACAATAACAATAACAATAACAATAACAATAACAATAACAATAACAATAACAATAACAATAACAATAACAATAACAATAACAATAACAATAACAATAACAATAACAATAAAACAATAACAATAACAATAAAACAATCACAATAACAATAACAATAACAATAACAATAACAATAACAATAACAATAACAATAACAATAACAATAACAATAACAATAACAATAACAATAACAATAACAATAACAATAACAATAACAATAACAATAACAATAACAATAACAATACAATAACAATAACAATAACAATAACAATAACAATAACAATAACAATAACAATAACAATAACAATAACAATAACAATAACAATAACAATAACAATAACAATAACAATAACAATAACAATAACAATAACAATAATAGAAGAATTACCAGATCACAAAGTAAACTCAGCAATTAGCCTCGCATTAGGTTTCACTTGGATCTCGACTTCTGGAGTGAACGGGTGTGCTTGCCATCAATTCAAAACAGAACTCGAAATACAAGGCGCAAAATCCCTTTGAAAATGGCCAGTGCTATCTGTCCGAAACGTTGGGTACAATATCAGTCTTTCTCAAGACTACAATACGCGGGTTATCCTAGAAAATAATCCTTCATATATATATAATGTTTTTTTAATATTAGCTAATGATAAGCAATGTATCATTAACTAAATAAAGATATATAAATAAATATGGTATCGATCCGATGGAACTTTGCTCACCACCGAGGAAAAGAGACGGCTCCTTTCAAAATTATAGTGATAAAATAACTCAGCATGTGTATAGTACAAATGTTATTTAGCTAACAAATAATTATGAATCATTAAATGATTACTTTTTACAGATTAAATAAAATACTTTTTAATATTACTTACATTTTCCTTGATGAAGCTTATAAGCATTTTCTGAGCCAGAAAGATATATATCTGCAATACTCTTCTTTCGGGATGAGGGAACTCCAAGTAAAGACTTGCTTCTCGTAAGTGTTTATTGGGTGACAATAACGGTTTAGACAAACGGTGTACAGTAAGATGCGGTCTGAATAACAATGGTAGTGAAAGAGAGCGACTCGACATTCACGCGCCTTTTATACCTTCTCTCTCTCTGTCATGCCGTCTCTTTCTGGCGTCGCGACATACGTTCCTCAGATCTATTACAATATCAATTCTATGAACACCTTTAACTAGCGTCAATCCATTCCATCAATAAATTTTCTGAATTTTATCTGGTCTACCAACAGAGATAAAGCAGATGAAAAATTAAAAAAAAATCTAAAATTCAGTTTTGAAGAGGATGTATTTTTTAAAAGGTAAGATACTCACCATTGATATTTTATATAAAGTATCTTTACTCCTGTATATAAACGCACAGAAAAACTTAAGGCTGCTAGACTATTCCTTCTTTGAGAAATTGTCCTACGAAAATTGAATTTTGTTCATTCAAGTACAATAACATTGGCTACAAACAGTACCTACTCACATGAACAAAAACACATTACGTAAGTATATAGGTCTTCAATTTGTAGACCAGATTATACTGAACACAATGCATTTATTCAAAAAGTAGAAAAAGAGCCAGTTCTGAGTAATTTAGAAAATTACTGATACCTAAAAATACGAAAAACAGCTTTCGGAGTAAAACAACAATGGCCGCCATTTTTGAACCGTACAAAAAAAAGGTTTAAAAATTTAGTTTTGTGCTACCAAAACATAAGGGAATGCACAGAAAGAAAATTCTGAGTTGGTCAAGCAACCAGTTGAAATGGATTGGCCAACTGAAAATAACGCTTTAATCAGTTAAAGGTTAAATAGTGAGACAACATAAATATTTATTATTCAACAGATATATACATTGTTTTACATGAGATGTGCCACACACAGTGATGCAATGTAATAATACTAGCAAAAACTACCGATAGTGGCCGCGCGGCCACTGTCGGTGTTTTAGAAAAACCTTTTTTTCAAAATAGAACAAATAATGTAATATCGAAAAAGGATGTGATCGATGACAGGAAAGCCTAAAGGAAATAAATTTGAGTATGTATTTATTTGTGGTAATCAGTATAATTTCTTTTTCTTTTCTTTGTGGTTAAATGATTTGAAACATATAAAAAAATTATTGCAAATTGACAAATGAAAAGAATGTAAGAGAAAAAAAATGAGCCAAAGATACAAACATGTGAAAGTCCTTGCTGCTTGCTTGTTTGTTTGTTTGTTTGTAGCCTATACATTTCACATGTACAGGATGAGTAGGTAATGATAAATAATTTTTCCGGAGAAATAGCGGAAATTGTATCAAAATTATCCCAGCCATCCTCGATAACAAACAAATGTTAAATTTTACAATATTTTTATGTGTAGGTATGTTCTAAGAACACAGTTCATCTCTGTGAGACTTCTATAATTTGTCTTAGTTAAATTTTACGTTTTTAAAGAGTTATATTTTAAATATGTTCCTCCTCACACATTAGAGTCAAAATTGTTTTTGGTGAGGTATAACATATAAAAAAAATTGAATTGTTAATATTTGCTAGCTATCTTTGTAATAAAATATTATATGTATTATCAATTAAATAAATAAAAAAAAGTTATGTTTTATATCTTCGGGTTTTCCTTGTGTCCGAGGAAGACTGCCTCTCACGATTGTGGTTACCCAGATGATCGAAGAGTATTTTTCGTTTTTATTATTTACATTCAGTGTCATGCCAAAATACATAGCAATTTTAAGAAATTGTTTCCACCGTACTTCCAACAAATAACTTTTACATATACATATATTGTCACGGGATCACGGCGGAGGGAGATAAAAAGATGCACTCGAAATCAAGTCATGTTTTAATTACCACAAAAAGTCACTGAACACGAATTAAACTGGAGACTGGAATTCTGTAATTCACACTAAATCATCAGAAAATCTTCCACTTGTCTCTTGTAATTCTGAATTACGTCGTATAAATGGCTCTCAAACACTTCTCTTACTACTTTATCACTGGTCAACATCCACACTGAAATCATCCATCACTCTCTGTTTCGCTTTACCTATGACTTATTCGCAGCTGTCACTTTGTAGATGTTATGGATTTTCGAATGTTTTTAGATATATTTTCCAAATGTTTTTAAAATTTTCTAGATTGTTCGGAACACTTGGATTATTTGTTTTGGCGCCCATATGAGCGTTTACCCTGGGCCGTTTTTTTTTCGTAGTCTGCTGTCTTGCTTCCTGTCATTCTGACTAAATGGCCAACTCTTAGAAATATTCGCTAAAGAACTGTGGCGTTAACGTTTTTTTATTATTTATGTTTCTTCGAACTCACCATCACTGAGTTTATCTTGCCATTTCAATTTGCAGTAACATTTACATTTACATGATTGTCTCACAAATCCGATGTCAATATTTAATGTATACTATCATTTATTTGCGGGCCAATCGATCACTTGGCTACTGGGAACATTTAAGTAGCGCGTGGTATTGTCAAAAATAAATGGCTTAAGCCACATATTAACTAGGGGACAAATAGTCCCTCAACATCACGCGCGGCATAGAGTCTGCGTGACGCTGCAACGTCGCGCGCAGTTCCGCGACGTCGCGCGCAACAGAGCGCGGCATTTCTACGTGCCGCGGCAACGTTGCCATGCGCACGGTACCCGAGCGAGCACACGGAGACATTGTACTGCGCGTCAGTACCACATGGTATGTTGACAAGCTGAGATGCACGCTCTACAGTTACATATGCTATATGATGTGATATAAAACAGCGTTCCGTAATATTGTCTTACTTGGCTATGGAAGACGCGATCATGTGTAATAAATTTTCAAAATCAGTTGTTGTCATTCGAATGAAATTGACAAATGATCTGTCAAACATTCGAAGATCGCATAGAATATCCATCCTTCTTTTCCTTTGCAGTAAATACTTTCGCACCCACCACCTTTTTCTGCTCTTACTTTTCGATAAACTCGTTAGAATAAATAGATACGCAGCACTAAACATCATAACCCTTTTTATGCGACAATTCCGCGACAAGTTATATGCGAGTCCCGGTATGTACACGTCAAATGACCGCGTCATTGTCCCCGAAACATGAGCGTAGATGTTGATGCGATATGCCGCCCGGAATGTTGCGCGATTTGTCCCCTAGTGAATATATGGCTTTACCTCTGTGTTATGCATACGGCATGAGGGTCCAATTATCCTTTGAATGGAAAGGTTTTTCCATGGTAAGTAGGTATTTATAAATTTTCTTAATCATATTTTTATACTAGCTGTAACCCGTCAAAAATGACGGTTCTTTTACATGTCGGTTCCTAAGAAATAAATATTTATTTATTTTATTTAAAAAAAATTCGTTATGGACGTTACAAGAAGTTACGGGGACAGACAGATAGACAGACGGACGGACGGACAGACAGACAACGAAATTATTATTATTGGGATTGCGTGTAATTTATTTTTGGTTCGTTTTTAATCTTCTCTGTATTGTAAGAAAATATTATCATCATCATTATCACTATTTTCTCGATAGCCCATGACGTACCTTGATCTGGTTAATTTCCTGGTTTTCGTAGGAATTGCAGTTCTTGGTGACTGACCACTCACTGGTTGATAATTAGTCAAATATCACTTATTTCACTGAAGACATTTTAATAAATTAGAATTTTCGATGAAATAGTCGAAAAATAAATGATGTAGATGTCTCAAAATACATGTATTGATCAACTCTTGTAATAGGTATATTTGTCTGGTTCGAAAGAAATATTATTAAATTCAGTTAAATTAAAAAGTTATTCAAAAATCTTCCGCGGGACGAGCGGGAATTTTAACTTCATTTTTATTTAAATGTGAAAATGTTTACAAATTTCTTTTTTGTAATTTTTTCATAATTTTCAACAGGGGTAACTTTTAAAAATAAATTTTAATATCAGTACTATCATAATTTGATGATAAAAATATATAAATTATAGTAAAAAATACATAATCAAAAATGTTTTGGAGGCACCTGGTGTCGATCCCTCTACTGGCAAGGTAATGAAAATGAAACAAAACGTTAAAGTATGAGTTTTTAAAAATGTCAGCGAAGAGTAGTCAGTAATGTGAAATAAGCTATGCATAACTCATATTTCTACGATATTCCTAGAAATAATATATATCCCAAAATATTTCTATCATAATTATAATCATACATTAAATGTATGGTGTATATTACAATCTTATATAATAACTTATTACATTGACATTTTTTTTTAGCTTTTTTAATAATATTGACCTCATCAGTAAAGAAGAACTCTTGTGTCTGACGAGGGAGCTTCAGTTCTTATACTGTAAATAACTACTAGCGTGGGAGATAATACGGGTGTTAATAAAGATAGTCAGAATATATAGGGTTATTTGAAAAACATTAATAACCTCGCAGGACTATACTCCTGACTTGATTATGAGACGAAAGTGTTTAAGCTATCATGACCTAATATTAATAGTTATGGAGATATGCGACATCAAAGTTTGCATTTTTTTTCAATATTTCTGACTTATTTTTTCTAAAACGCTGGACTATCATTACAGTAACTAATATCAATTATAAAAAAATCATTTGTTTCAATACAAGTTAAGTAAAATTATTAAAATTCTGAAAAAATTCCAATTGGAATGTTTCCCAATTGGAATTTGAAGGTTTTTATTTTTTTACTTGACTTGTATTAAAGGGAATAAATTTTTCATGTTCGATATAAGTTACTGTAATGATACTTCAACGTTTTAAAAAAAATAAGTAAGAAATATTGAAAAAAAAATGCAAACTTTGATGTCGCATATCTCCTTAACTATTGATATTAGGTCATGATAGCTTGAACATTTTCGATTCATAATCATGGCAGGAATATAGTCCTACAAGGTTATTAATGTTTTCCAAATAACCCTGTATAAATATAATAGCAAATTTATAAAATGATTTTTTTTAATTTTAAACGGTTTATGAATCTATGTTTGATTTAAAAAATGTTTTAATCATTTAATTTTTTTCTGAATTTTTATTTTTTCTTTCTTTTTTTTCTGAATTATTTGAATGAATAATGAATCTGAATATTTATTTCAGAATTATTAATACGGCGTGTCTCGATGGGAAGATTGTTGCAATTGTTTAATAATATTTTGTCACAAATATTTAACTTCAAAATCAGTTAACGTCTAACTCAGGCTTTAATATGCGTGCATCTGAAAAATGTTTTACTATTTCTATCACGGTATTCAAACAAATTTTACTGGGGAACTCACTGAATACACATTTTGTAGGTATGTGTAAAAAATCTTGAAAAAGATAAAACCCTGTATAAAATATATATTTTTTTTAATGTGACCGTAATAAGGGTTGGGAATATTTTAATTACATTCCGTAAATAATTTTATCTCCATGCATAATGTTTATTTTTACGTTGATATTGTCTCAACCCACAGTCTGGAGATTTATTACAAAATACGAATATCAAAATGATCATAATGTTTTAATTGTTTTAGTCACGTTAAAGGAACACATCCTTGAATCATGCTGTATCCAGAGAATAATAGCTCTGACAATTTTATTATATAAATTGTTTACATCTAATATTCTCGTTTGCACTTCCATTCATACGAACGATATAATAACCAATAACATCCACAACATACTAAACAAGACGTCAATAAATCAAATCATGTTAAATATTAATTTATACCATTTTTATCCTTTATCCTATCACTAGGCTGCTTTGAAGGTGGCATTATTTGCTTTGTTGCAGTTTTTAAATTTTATTTTGTTAAAACTATAACAAAAAACTTATATAAAATAAAACCTCCAATACATCAGTCCATACATCCCAGTAGACTACTGGTGTAGTGGTTAAGGCTCAAACCCTGACCAATCAATCACAAAGTGGTCAGGGTTTGAGCATCGTTCTGGTAAACGTACAAGTTAGTTCCACTTTGATAGCACAAACGCTTTACGTAGTTTTGAAAAATTGTAAGAATATTGATGTGATACATGTTAAGTGTACGCATCTCTATTTTTTAAAAAGGCAATTTTTCAGATATATAAAAAAAAATAATTTCAATAAAATGAAATAAATTTTGTTAAATTTAAATCGATTTTATACCAAACTTAATTTAATAAAATTCAACAATGTTTGTATAAAAACATGTATGTTCTAAGAACACAGTTACTGAATTTTTTTCCCAGAGGTATGATTAATTAATTAGGATAAATTACAGAAGTCTCACAGAAACGAAGCTACGAATATGATAAACGTGTGGAAGCTTTACGAGAGAATTGGTGAACGTTGCATTGTGTAGAGTGATCTCTTAAGCCAGCTCAAATATGTTGTAAGTCCTGGGCCATCTAAAAAGATATCCCTCATAAAAAGACTTCCACACATGTTTTTTGTACTCGTAGCTTCGACTCTATGAGACTTCTATAATGTTTTTTTATTTAGTTAAATTCTTTTATCAATGAATAACAAAGATGAAATAATTTTATGCCCTCGTAGCGCAGTGGGTATGACACTGGCTTCCCACACCGAGGGTTCCGGATTCGATTCCCGGTGAGGTCACAATTTAATCTGTGTGATTTACTCAAGCCTGGGTATTTTGTGATGTATTTCGCTTCTGTAATTGGGCCCTCCTGGCCTGTTGAAGCGTGAATTTTTTTTATTACTTCCTATTATCGTTTAATTAATATAATAATATAAAACAAACGACGTTCTGCATGTGCTGGCGGCGTATATCATTATAAAAATGCTAATTAAATAACGTACTAAAAAGCTATCAACCTCAAATATAATTTTAAAAAATACACTTGCAACAATATGTTAAAAAATATACTAAAAACTAACTAAATAACTAACTAACTAACCATCACGCCGTTCTCCGCAGGGATAGGCAGAGAGGATTGAACGCCACACTCTTCTACCTTGGCACACCACTTTTGCTTCGGCCACATTCATACATCTTCTCATACAAGTTCTACGGTTGTTGCTGCTTTTAACGGGGCCATCCTCAAACACTTGTTGTATCTGATGGTGCCAGGTCTTTCGCGGACGCCCTCTATTTCTGTTGCTTTCAACACTCGCCTCATACATAATCTTAACCATATAATATACTATGTATCAAAAAATAATTCGAAACGTATCAAAGTACATCCAGCCAACATTTTTGTTTTCTTTTTAGATTTGAATGTCTATTTATTCCTGAACTCACTCCAATATTCGGAATATTAGTTAACTGTCACATCAAATATAAATCTCAAGTTGTTGCATGTTAAAAATCTGCTTATTCATCTAATAAACATGATGTGAAACTATTTTCTTTGATTTTCCAAATAAATTGCTCATGGTAGGTTTTGACTCTTCTCATATATGTACTGCTGCAATGACGTAGTAAAAATATATCAAAAACAAAAATCGTTCAAAAATACTGTTACGAGGGTGTAGCGAGCGATCGCCACACTTAAGTAATAGTAATGAACCTGAAATATTTTCTCTAGATGTATATTATAGCAGGCAATAAGGTTTGGATATTGTGACATTTGAGTTTGGGGGATTTTGGCAGATAACATGTAATACCTACAGGTACAAAAAAGTGAATAAGTAAAACGTAAAAATAACAAACCTGATTTTTTAATATGTTTAATGGGACAATACTACACATTCATATTAATTATTGCCAGACGATTTTCGCGGGTCATTTCTTCCGCCAGACAAATTTAAACAGACAGTAAACAATCATGTCAATTACGTTATAGCATAAAGTATAGATTTTATATATTTTATTCGTGCTATTATTTAACGATATTACCCGTTACCTTATATTTTAAATTTTTACTTACATATTTTTTGTATCTGTATTATCTACCTGTTATCTGTCAAAATCCTCTGAACTCAAACGTCATCATGAAATTAGGCGGAGCATTGGTTTGTATGTTCCCGATAATTACCTTAGACATCGTCAGCATGGATTGTTTCACATTCCGATATACAGGACCAACCTGCCGACGGTTATGCCTGTTGGAAGAGATACTGCTATGCTGAACAATATCGCTTTGGGTATTGATATATTTCATGTGTCGAAGGGGTTTACCGAAGAAGGATTCTCCTACGCATTTGACCGGATTTTATGATATTTTTAATTAATTAAATATTGTTCTTAATCAATGTATATTATAGAGGTCTCACAGAGACGAAACTGTATTTTTAAGGGAGAGTAGGTATAGAAGTCTTTTTGGGTGTACATAGGACTTACGACCTACCGTACAGTTGGGTTAAGTGATCACTTTACACATATGCAACGTTCGCCATTGCCACCCATGATAAAATACCTTCTAATTTTTGGAAGTTGTATATATTTAAATTATACGCGACGTTTCGAAACGTGGCGTATAATTTACCTACTCTCCCTTAAAAATACAGTTTCATCTCTGTGATACATCTATAATATACATTAATTGATTATTGATGTCCATGTGATAAAAAATCCAGTTCTTTTCAGAAAAATTTGGACATATTCAAAATATTCTGAATGAAAATATTGTTCTTTTCATGTTATATTTTCATAATATATATGCCTTGAACACTTAGTTTGTAATGTACATATTATTAAATAAATTGAATTGAAATTAAAAAATGTCATAATATCCCAACCATTTTTTTTTTTTTCTAAAATAGAGATGTGAACACGGAATACGTGTCACATCAATATTCTTACTATTTTCAAACTAAGCTAAACGCTTGTGTTATGAAAATAGGACTAACTTGCTATTCTGGAGTGAGGTTCGAACCCGCAACCTTTGGATCACGAGGCCAGTGTCCTAACCACAAGACCAACAAGCTACTAATTTAACCTACTATATTGTATATCCACAGAAAATATTTCAGGTTTGATGCTATAATGCAAGTCTGGCGTGAATGCCTGGACGAATATTTTAATCCGCGGGACAGATTCAATAAAGGATTCCGCGAAACAAATATCAATCAAATCGTCAACCATACTGTGAAGGATATAGATATCGGAGTGGCTACGCTAATTGGACTTCTGATTTATGTCAGCGGTGTTGGCTCTAACCCGCGGGCCCGCGCGGCAGCGACAGGTAGCTACCGCCGGCTGCCGGCCACCGTGCGCAGGCGCGTGGCTCCCGCCGCCTATAAAGGCTAGATCCGGTCCTGCGAACCACACAGTTCACCCCATCTCTCATCCGCCAGCTGGGAAGTCCTCGAGCACTCCGACAACCGTCCAGAGCAGTCGCTTTCCAGCCTGACAGACGACAACCCTTCCTCGCTCGATTCCTCCCGAACTTGAAGCAGTCCACGGTGGTCCGCTGATTCTTGCCGGAGCTAAATACGTAAAGGTAGGCCTTTTATAATTATATATCTAGAACTTTTTCAAAATATCAAACTAAATAATTTTATTCAAGGTAGATAAAATTATCGCTTAAACATTGTTTAAGAAAGTCTAGAAAATAAATAACGATTGCGCTAACCAAACTCGTAAAAGTGTTTTAAGATTAATTTGCAACAAATCAAAAGCCAATATATTGATAAAAAAAGTATTTTGTACGAGTTTGAATATGTTTGATGTTTCTTAACTGCTAAAAAGCATTTTTATGCAAAAAATTTAAATTTATCAGTCTCTTAATGACTTCCAAATTAATGTTTTAATTTATTCAGTATGAGGGGCCTTTGACAAAACTTGGTTTAATTAAAAAAGAGATTTTAATATCCTTATTAATAGGGTATGTTTTGGGTTAGCCGTGTCTCCGTGATAAATTAAAATATTTTAATCTTATTCATGTATTATTTTGTTGAAAAATTCAAAGAAAGAAAAATTAAAAAAAAAATTCTTTGAAAGCATTATTTGTTTTTTTTTAAATTTCATATTATATTATAAGATATTCCCTACTAAAATAGAAATATAATAACATAAGACTTAGCTAGTTTATGAACATTAAAATGCTTTTTTGTATATCAATGACCATTTATCGAAAGTTTTGTTCTCACGCTTTAACTACTTGTACTACTAAGTTTGGAGTCAGTTTTACCATTAATTTGAGGAAAAACAATAATTTTAAATATCACTACTAAAAATAAAAAAAATTATATTCATATATGAATATTCATAAACATATAATTTAAATAATAATAAAGATAAACACAAACAAAAAACATAAAATTTAATTCATATTTTTATGAGAACTAATACGTTTTTCTAGAGAAATACATAAAATGAAATTCATAGGTTATCCAGTTTAAATAAGCGCTCATTGTTTCAAATAGTATTCAGCTTAAAAATCTGTCTGTCAAAATCAACCTGTCTCAACACAGATATTTCTAGTGAGACAGGCACAGTCTAACCAAAATTTTTATATTTTAATTAAATAGAAATAAACAAATAAAAAAAAAATAAATCAAAGTTTTCTTGTTGACTTATTTTCTGTAAAACATGAGAGTAACTTATATCGAAATTTAAAAATTCATTCGCTTCGATTCAAGTTAAATAAAACAATTAAAACCGTGCAAAATTTTGAACCAGATTTTTTCTTAAAAAAATAAAATTATTTGGCTCGTATTTAATTAATAAGATTTTTTTAATTAATATTTTTCTAGAGATGAAGTGAGAAATAATTCTGAGATAGTCTCATAAAACCCAGCTTTTATCCTCTAAAAGAAAGTTAAAAATTTAATCCCGGATTCCATAAGAATCTTGAAGATCCTCGCTAAACGCGATTAAAACGACCTCACAATTTATATTATCCCGTTAGCGACGTATTTACAGATTTATTATAAATATAATACCTGTTAAAAATTCTTGTAATGGTTTTGGTACTAAAATTGATACATTTGGATGAAATTATTTTATCATTTGTCTCCTAGTATCAATCAAATGCGCTATCAAATCGTTTTGATTAGCAGCAACATTGAAGAATAAATGTCATAAATGTTACGCTTAGAGTCGGTCATTTCTTCGGATTATCCTGTGTGTGAGTGAGTTTTTTAATACCACTATATTTGTAGTAAATAAGAGGTAAATGCTCCAAAGTTTTTTTTATTTTGAACCTTTCATTTTAATCAATTACAAGTATCATATTTCAATTTAAGGGGTTTATCTTCTTCAATACATCTTCTTTTAAAAGGGTTTACCTTCTTCAATATTGCGACCTGTAAGTCATCCTAGATTTCACATTGCTCAATCATTTTAGATTTTATTGTAATGTGCTTTATAGTTCTGCACTTGTCGTTTTTGTGGCTTGGATTTATGACCGATTAACACCTTTTTACTCCATATTTAATTTTTTTTTGCATTATTGCAAGTCATTTTTTTATTAAATTATCTAAGCCTTACAGATTTTTAAATAAATAGTACCTTTTTATATCGTCGTTTCGCTAAAGTCTTATTCAGGGAAACGTCGAGATTTGCTTCTCAGTAAAATATACGGTTCGTATAAAATATCCATTTTATTTAACACGTAAATACATCCAACGACCGTAATTAATAACCTTAACTCTAATAAAAGTAATTTGAATAATTGAAGGCGTCCTTATTAAAAGGATCTATGTAGTAGAAAGTAATTTTATTGTTTTAAAATGGTCTATATAACAGTATGCATCATGTGTGGTATTTTATTTTTTCATGATTTCAACTCAATATTGCCGAAATTCGACATCAGAAATTGGCTAACCTGGATTAAGGCTCTATAGTGGTAGTCTTTAGTAGCCTATAGTAGTCGTAGTCTGGTAGTAACAAATATGACGGATGCCGACATTTTGACAATGTCACTAGGATTGCTTAACAGCATGAATAAACAAAGAAAACGTAAATTTAATGTCCACAACTGGCAAGAAACTATCAGAAAATAACAAAAAACTGAAATTCCGGTTATTTATCTCACCAAGTACTTTTTCTCTGTCCTGTAAAATATTTATTTTGCATATAGACCCTTTTTATACAGACACCTTCAATTATAGTACCTATATTATAAGCACAATTTTATATACCTATATTTATTCGTATAAAACATTGAAATCTACCATTGTATACATCCATAACTCCAAAACAATAAAATATGGAAATAAAATAAAAATAATTTAATAAGAATTTACTTTTGCCGTTCAAGACGTCTATTCTCGGGCTTTTATATATGATTATCAGTCAAGAATGAGAGTACTCTAAAATCATTTAAAGGTACGTATCCACTTTCATCTTCTGGTAACGTATGGGTTGATTTCATTTAGATAAAATGAGAAGTGTTGAATTGGAACTGGAATCAGTAAATGTAATAATCCCAATGCCTTTTAAGTTGGATCATTTCTCAAAGTCATTTCAAAGGTTTCTCAGCTACGAATTATTTGATATCGAGATTGATTTTTGTGTGATTTTTAGATTTTTTTCATTTCAACTCGAATACAAAATAGGACAAAATAAAGTTAATTTTAACATAGACAAAATTAATCTATACGAATTTAATCTCTGTCTCACGATACTTGAAATGTCATATTGAAAATAATACGTCGCAATGTTTATTAGTTATATAGGGTAGATATTACAAGCGTTATTTAAGATTCATGTAGGAGCAGACTCCGAAACCGGTTGGTATCATCGAATGAATATCCTTTAATTTTGAATGTTACTTGTTTTAAAAAAATCTCATCTTTTCTTCTTCTTCTTCTACTGATTTTTTTTGTTAATATAATTGTTTATAATTGAAGACCCCATGGCAAGAAGTTGTTAACTAACATTCAAGTCATTTTGAGATAATTAGACATTTGCATTTCGCCTTTTGAAAAATATATTTTATTGCTAATTCAGGATTAATAATCATTGATTTATGTCACTAAAATATCAAAAAAGTATGTACAAAGTAAAAAAAAACGCATTTATGCACAAAAAAATTAAAAATATACTAATTTTCCCTAAAAAAAATGTAGTTAACTACCATTTTTTCGCCTCTGGAACTCATTTTTAATAGAACAACACAATTTTAAAATTGATAAAAGACGAACATCAAACAACCCTTCAAATGCTATCCGTTTTTACAATCCATTATCCAAAATAACAAAATACCTGGCATGTTAATTAATAATACAAAACATGGTATGTACCATTTAAAATTATTGAAAAATAATATGTAAGTAGGTACATATTATAATAGTCTTCAAATAAAAACAAAGATATGAAAGTACTGCCAGATTAAAATTTATATTAACCATAAATATTCCAATCAAATTAAAAGGCATGTTAATTTCAGAATAATGGCATGAACATGTTTTATTGAAGATAACATGTTCTTCCCATTAGTAACTGATTTGATTTTTATGAAATAGTGTAGTTAACATGATTTTAACATGTTCTAATTATTTTTAAGTTCTGAACTTATTTCCAATGGAAAGAGCGTACATTATTTAATTTAGACGGTTTATTAACTCATTTTTGACAAAAATGTTAGTTAACAACTTCTTGCCATGGGGTCTTCAATTTATACATAAAATTGTTTACTGTATCCCGGAAAAACTCTGGTAGACTTGGTCATACAATTGTCCCAGGTTTTTCAGCCTTCATATTCTCTTTCTGTCACGTTCATATTTTCCAGAGATGTTTTTTTATACAGTTTCTTACAGCGGGAAATGTTCTTCAAATTACGTAAAATCGTGGTCATGTAATTATGAGTCGGCTGTTATGTTCACAGAATATCTGGAGAAATTTTTCAAGATAATTATTACGATACGAGAAATTTCAGCAACAAAAGCAAACAAACCGGCAATGCATTAATTGCATTTCCAGCCCGGATGATTAATTAAGAATTTAAAAAATAATTCTCTTACCGCGCATTTCGCAACAAAAATCTTAACAATAGTATTTTATTAATAAGGCTTCGTTTGGTTCCATATTAAATTTATTAAAACGTACTCCTTTGTTGGAGAAAATGAACAATTGTATTAAAATATCAGATTCAATTAGGTTGCCCTTCAGATATCATTTCATCATCATCATCATTCTTGGCACTACAACCCTTGGTGGGTCTTGCCTCCTCAACAATTTTTCTCCACTCATCTCGGTCTAGGGCCAACTCTCTCCAGTTCCGAAGCTCTAGGGCAAAGATGTCTTTGAGGACATTGTCACTCTATCTTAATTTTGGCCTTCCTAAGAGCTCCTTCGCCCTATTGGCCTTGAGTTTAGCAGAGACTTTGGTGTTTGATACTCGGATATTCTCTCCACATGACCCAGCCACCGAAGTCTTCCCAGTTTTATAAATTTTGTGACGTTTGGCTCCTTAAATAGAGTATAGAGCTCATTGTTGTAACGTCTGCGCCAAAGTTCATTTTCTAGAACCGGTCCGAAGATACGCCTCAAAATTTTCCTTTCAAAAACGTCCAGTGCTCGCTCACTCCTCTTAGTTAGTACCCACGTCTCAACTGCGTACGTGAGCACTGGCCTAATAAGAGTTTTGTACACTAATATCTTGGTGTGTCTGGACAGCAGTCTGGATTTTATCTGCTTTTGTAGGCGGAAAAAACAGCGATTTGCCCTCACTATGCGCTTCTGGATCTCCTCTGTAATATTATTGTTGCTTGTTATCAGGGATCCTAGGTATGTAAATCTCGGTACCGTTTCAAAATTTTGACTTCCACACGAGAGAGTTGGGATTTGTTGGGTGCATCCTACGGCCATGTATTTGGTCTTCTGCTGGTTTACTATGAGACCCATGTTTTTGGCAGAACTTTCAAGATTTATGAAGGTATTGCATAAAGCATCGGGAGTTTTCGCAATTATGTCGATATCATCAGCGTAAGCTAATAGTTGCACAGAGTTGTCAAATATCGTTGCTCTTATCTCAATTCCTGAGTCACGAGTAACTTTTTCTAAGACCATGTGGAATAAGAGGCAGGCCAATCCATCTCCTTGTCTCACCCCGTGGAGCGCTTTAAAGGGCTCGGACAGATCACTGCCAACCCTGACTCTACACGTTACTGGGGACATTGTTAGTTTCACCAGATTGATCAGCTTACGCGGTATGCCAAACTCACTCATTGCATTGTACAATGCATTCCTATTTATTCTATCATACGCGGTCTTGAAGTCTACAAAGAGATGATGAATTTCGGCATTGTATTCTAACGTTTTTTCTAAGATCTGTCTCAAGGAGAAAATTTGATCAATGCATGATTTGCCTGGCCTAAAGCCGCATTGGTAGTTGCCAATGATTTTCTCAGACATTGGGAGCTATTCAGATGTCATTTATCATATAAATATTTTAATAAATAATTATTTCATTAAAAATAAATTTTTAAAGTAAAAACTTACGAAATAAAAATCCTGCACGCAATTTTTTTAATTTAAAATAAACATGAAAACGACTAATTCGTGTCAACGTGAAAACTTTCAAAGATTTGGAAGTACTGATTGATGACCGTATTAACTAGAAATAACAATCTAATTATGAACCTAGAGGGACGCATAAGAAACCTTATTTACTTTTTAAAATAAAAACACAGTATAATAGATTCTTAACTTTTAAGATCATTGTACTTTTCGTTCTGTTACTCTTAAATAAACTACGCTCTATCTGTTTGGGGAGGAGCAACGAAAACATTGTTAGAGTCGGTAAAAGGTAAAAAAGAGTAATTATTTTTATCAAAGAATACAAAATTCTAGATGTAAAAAAATCTAAGTGTTGGAACTTAATAAATACTATCAAATACATAAATTAGTCCCAATACAAGGTGGCGAGTGAATACCTTAACACCAACTAAATTCTATCAACGTTTTTTATGTTATTAACTCCAAAAATATTCTATAGGTACACTTATTGAAAATCGTTCACACAAAGAAAAATAATTCTAAAATTGACCCAAAATATAATTGCAACGCTATTTTCGGTTGGATTTAACACAAAAATAAAAACATATGAACAATCCACTTTAAAATATTCAACGAACATATTATATGTGGGGTATAAAAGCAAAGGCAGCAATATCCAAAAAATAAAAAAAATGTTTTGTATGCAATCACCGAGGATAACTAATTTAAAATATACTGAATTCTTGATTATATGTACCTATCTATCCCTTCTAAAATCATGTTGCCTATAAATTTATAGTCTATGTTTCCTTTAAAATCTCGAATTTCATTTATAAATTAGTAATGCTCGATGACTACATTAATTTTTTTTTGGATATTGCTGCCTGTGCATTTATACCCCACATATGATTTTTTTGTTATTTTATAATTTTGAAAACCGATATCTAAACATTATGAAAAAATATCTACTTTAAGCGAAGTAACAAGGACAAACTACTAGAGGACAGTGAGACAAACTTACTGTATCCCACACAAAAAAAATGATACGTTACCTACTTGAATTTAATACAGTTATATTTTCTTTTCACCAATAAAATCAATATTTATCAACGTTCACGTAAAATTTTACATAATTATAATAAAACATTATTTATTAAATAAAATATATACGCACCGCATATGCACATACAAAAGCTCTGTCTAATTTCAAATGTAGTTAACGTAACGTATTTCCGACAATCTTTTTCATTTTACAGATTAAACCAACGGTAAACTTCAGAATATCATCATCAAATATATAAAAAAACTAACTACTTACAAAAAATAAATTTGTAGGTACAATAAGTTAAAGAGGAACGGCCTTAACACCCTTATTAAGGAAGGTTTTGTCTGAATACGCGGAAGGTAGTACTCATATGAAAATAAATGAGGCATTCGCATCATGGTTTGGTATTAAAAAAGGTGTCAAACAGGATGCGTAATGTCACCATGGGTTTTCAATTTGTATATGGGTAATTGTTTGAGAGAACTGAAGGAATGGAAAGTAGGGGCGAGAATGGACAGACTCATCATATTTTGCCTGCTGTATGCTGATGACGCAGTATTAGTACCAACAGTGAAGCTGATCTGAACAGAATGTTCGATGAATGCATGGATGAATGTTAGCAAGTCGAAAGTAATGGTGTTTGAGAGAGACGAAAAAGTGACAAAGTATGATGTAATTGCACAATTAAAGCCTAGAACAAGTGAGCGGGTTTGTTTATTTGGGAAGTTTATTTACTGGGGTTGTTAAAACTAAGTAGGATATCTGGAGGAAGGTGACTGCGGAAAATATGTTAAACAATATGCTGAAGTTTCTCAGCGAAATACACGATTATTCGCTGTATTTTAAATACTATTTATTAAAAAATAAATTGAATCAGATTACGGTAATTTTATTTTATAATTATACTAGCTTTTTGTACTCAGCATTGCACGGGATAAGGATTAAGTTAAAAATAAGTTTGTGGGGGAAAACAAAGGTTCCATTGTTTTGAAAAGCCTCTAATAAAAACAATGTTTCCATTTGGTCAATGCCGGGATGGAAAGGATTTGCAGGAGAAAAAGTTAGCCTGTTACCCGCTGGGTCCTAAAGAATAAGTGTGCAAAATTTTGGTCAAATCGGTCAAACAGTGTAGATTTGTACAGAAAATATATTAGAGGAGGAAATGAGGTAAATGGAGAGGAGAGAAATGTAACATATTTTACACGCCGGGTCCTAAAGAATAAGTTTCCAAATTTGAGTCCGATCGATCGAACGGTACAGGTTTGCATTGAAATTATAACAAGGGTTGGGGAAGGGGGAAAAGGGGAGGGGGGGGAAGTGTTGCCTTTGTCACCCGCCGCGTCCTAAAGCATAAGAATGCAACATTTGAATCGAATCGAACAAACGGGATAGATTTGTACAGAGAACAGACAGACCGACGGAAATTGAGTTGTATAGGTATAGATAATCCGAGTGTAATGGCTTCATTGCCGAAGAGGATTGAATGCTTGGCTCAAAATCTATCAATCTGGCAAATTACTATAATTTTCATTTTGCCTAAAATTCTTTTTCAGAAGTGATTCTAGTGAGAAAGAGAAAAGGAATTCATGAGTATTACTAAGTGACAATGAATTCAAAAATGTCTCACTAAATTGCACGTAAATTTTTGTATTGTTTATATAAAGTAAATATTATAATATATTCCCAATTATTTTTAATTCGATCTGTATACTGCTTACTTACTTACCATCACGCCGTTTCCCCGTGGGGGTAGGCAGAGAGGATAGAGCGCCATACTCTTCTGTCCTGACATACAACTTTCTCTTCGTATACATTAATACATCTTCGAATGCAAGCTGCTCGACAGTTGTTCAGGCTTCTAATAGGACCATCTTCCAGTATCTGGTTAATTTGGTCATGCCACGTCTTCCGTGGTCGCCCTCTCTTTCTAGCGCCGTCAACACTTGCATTATATATCTTTCTTACCATTCTTTCCTCATTCATTCGCTCAACGTGCCCAAACCCCCTGCGTAATCTGTATACTGAAATTATAATTATTCACAAATGCACTATTACATTTATTGCAGTTGTGATGTGATATTATCCTAATTTTTAATGCCCCGTTTTTGTTGATTTAGGCTATATAGAGAAATAAAAATATTCGAGTGAATATTGAATTGCTGCTTCCAAAAAATTTGACGAACTTGTCTCATTAAATTATTTATTTTTAGTTCATCCTAGAACGTCTTCCGAAGGTATTGCAAAATGTAACATTAATCGTACAGGAATAGTCAATGTTGAAAGTTTCAGTTAATATTTTAACTATAGATGGCTCAGAGACGAAAATATATTTTTTATGGCAAAGTAGGTGTGGAAGTCTTTGGGTGTTCATAGGGCTTACGACCTATCGTACGGCTGGCTTAAGTAATCACTTTATAGAATGTAACGTTCACGTTTCCACCTATGATAGAATACCACATGTATTAAAATTTTTGGAAGTTGCATATATTTAAGTTTTTACAATCCGTTTTATATGTATGTTGTAATTATTATTACGGTGGCCGGCATCCAAAACTTTTTCATTCCCCTTAATTAAACACAAATGTCACTAATGAGATATCTATTTTTAATTGGGATTTCCATAAAAAGTATAATTTCGTCTCTATGAGACATTTTTATTATCTTGATCAATGATATTTCTGGGAAAAAATCCAGTATCCACTGTGTTCTGAAAAATTTGGAAAAACTCAAAATATTCTGAATATTTTGATTTGTATCTGACTTGAATCGAACTCCGGATTGAATCATTGAGTCAAAATTTTAAATTAGGTAGTTCGTTATACTTGCGTTATAATTAATTAATTAATTATATAATTTTATATTTAATTAATTAATGAGTAGCTTGTTGGTTTTGTGGTTAGGACTCTCGCCTCGTAATCCAAAGGTCGCGGATTCGAATCTCACTCCAGACCAGCAAGTTAGTCCTTTTTTCATAGCACAAGCGTTTAGCTTAATTTGAAAATAGTAAGAATATTATTTTGACACGTTTTCCGTGTTCGCATCTCTATTTTTTTTTAATATATGAAACAAGCATTTCTTGTATTTTTATTAATAAATAATTGAAGTTTAAATTGCGGTGAACTTCAAAAGTATTATGTTTTAAAAATATATATTTTTTAATATTTAGATATCATTCAATAGGTAAAAATAAGTTTTTTTAGATTTTACATTATTACAAAACCTACATTTTAAGCATATAAATACAAAATAAAATAAAATTAAAATTTATTGAAAATGCGCCGTATGCGAAATGCTTCATTTAATACTTTTCTATCGAATTCTTGCTGTCAGTAGTAGTCTGGCAAAGGGAAAAATGTAGTTTTTGATTCTAAACATCGTATTTAATCATGACTTATGGAAAAGAGACTTCCAGACTAACAAGAAAGATGATCTCTATGCAAGAATAATATTTTAAAAAATGTATAAAAGTAGAATCAATAAAAAGGTAAAAAAAATATTTATATAGATTCCATTCCCCTTCTACCACCTACATTTAATTATTGATATTAAAAAATAATAAAGAAAACATTTCAAAAACACAAAAAATTACGATAAATTAATTAAAGTGGTAAAAACATAATACCACCTTGGCATTTTCAAAAAATCGTTTACTTCGCTTTATCTTAATTATACTTTAATTTATGTCATAGCTCATTCAAAAATCCAAAGGTTTTGTCCAAGTCAACCTAACTGAGACATTTCTTTTTGGGTTTATCTCAAGATTCTTTAAGATGGTATCATTTCTATTAAATATCATAAAATTTTCAATTTCTAATCAAAAACATTTCTGCCAGATGTTTTTCAATTTTTATTATTTTATATTAAATTTTTGTTTTATAATTAGGATTACGATACAGTTCTCCGAAGCAAGTCTCACCGGATTCTACGATTCTGTCCTGCCTCATCGCGCAATTATTTTCTTTATTAATTTATATATAGAGATATTGAAAAAATAAACGTAATAAAAAATGTTAGAGATTTAATTTAAAGGAAAATCTTCACGAAAGTATGTGTTAAGGCAATTATTTGTGAGATATCAGGCATACGTGAAGGGACACGTTTGTCTGGAGTCAGACAGCAAAAATAACGAACAATGTCATTGCTTTAAAATAATTTGAGCAATACTTCGTACTGTTTTATGTCAAATCAGAGACGCTTTGACAAAAGCAAGTAGTTAATCCACGTACAGGGTGGCACAAAGATGGATATACAGTGTGCTCTCAGTATTTTAAAATAAGTTGTACCTACTTACCGAAAATTTCTACAAGAAAATGAAACAAGATAATTACCTCATTATATTAGTATCACGACTGTTTAATTATTATTTTAAATGTCATAATATTCTATAGGATAAATATTTAATTCAATTTTTTACACAATTTACGTGCAACTCCTTCATCAATGTACTGACTGTACGTGCCTGGGTACAGTATTATGCATTTCATCTCATCTTCATTTTGAGAGCAAAACATCATCAAGTTGCTAATGATGGATTAGAAGCAACCACACTAGGAACTCCCATTAGTCGCATCCGATTTATACTTTCTTGGCATTCTCCTGGTTTGTCAGATTTTCTACTCTCTTGACATGCCTCCTTGTGATTGGTTATTTCTTAAGTAAAAATGCCCCTGATTTGAATCAAGAAATAATTTTTAGTAAATCCGCGAAGTTCCCGAAAAAAGTCTTACATCATGCAAATGTTCCCTTCGCGAAAACTTCTATTTAAATATATATATGAAGTATGACAGCCTTCTTGGTGGGAGACTTTCATGTCACCCGCGAACAAGTACGGCTAGTCCGTAACTTTTGAGACCTTTTTTAGCCTTGAAAATGGCACGTGATACCGTGCCGAAATGTCGGCCTAGGTCTTCTCCACTTGTTCCACATAATAGCGCTCGCGGAAATCTCAAACAAAACATATATATATATATATATATATATATATATATAGCTTGTTGGTCTTGTGGTTAGGACACTCGACTCGTGATCCAAAGGTCGCGGGTTCGAATCACACTCCAGACTAGCAAGTTAGTCGTATTTTCATAGCACAAGCGTTTAGCTTAGTTTGAAAATAGTAAGAATATTGATGTGACACGTATTCCGTGTTCGCATCTCTATTTTAAAAAAAATAAAAATATATATAAATATATTATTCTTCCGAATTATTTAATAATAAGTAATATTAATAGTTATTTGTTAGCCATCGCTCTAGGAGAAGAATCCTCTTCCTTCGCAATAAAAAATATTCTCATAAAATCTTTTTTATATATTTTTCCACGGTATAAACAACCTGTATATTCTTTACCATGAAAAAATAAATTAAAATACTTATAAGTTTCCTCGGTATTAAAAAGATGCCGCAAACAGATAACTTCATTGGTTGATTTTTTGATAAGCCATCAATATAATCCCTTTATTATGAAGCGTTGTAGATCTTTCGGATTATCTGAAGTCCAATTTCTATCGGACATCCCATAAATCTACTCAATTACAGTCTACTCACGAAAGAAGTTTGTAGCGTTCTCCGTAATATGATAAATTATAGTTACAATATAATCGATACAGCGTAGATAATAAACGAAATTACTGTTATATTATTTTGTATTGTTAACATGAGGTTTGTTTAGAATATGTACATTATTATAAATAGTTACCGTACATGTTTACTCATTATTGAATGGTTTGAAATTATAGGCCTCCGAGAGGCCTCCGAGAAAAACATGACGGGATTTAAAATGATGTATCAGTTTCGATATTCTTGTGCCAGAATTTACCATTATTAAATTAGGTTATTTGCTGTAGAAATGCGCTTGACAAGACAAATGACGAATAAACTTTTGTAAGCAAAATGATATTGGTTTTATAAAATGAATACACCGTAATACTAACATGATAACATAAAGTCAAAAGTTGTTTGTCTTTCTAATACAAACACGGTTATGTTCATGTTTCTCACATTTCAAATTTTTTAATGATTGCGTCCATAAATACACAGACCAAACACAATAAAATAATGTTCTTAGGTTTTCACAGCCACTCAGAATCTTCTGGTTAATGTCTTCTGGGGTATTATGCCGCGTTTTTTACGATCTTTCTGGCCGAAGTTTCGGGTGCCATTGCAGGGTCCATCATCAGGACTGATGTGTTATTGTGAGTGTTGGTATTGTAGTTGAGTATTGGCTTGCAATAAAGTATACGTGGGACAAAAGACGCGTACAATTTCCAAAAGGGTTCACAAGAACAAACGGGCATATAAACTCGGTCATTAGGGAAAAATAGCACTGGCTGGACATTTTCTGGATGCCGGCCATCATTTTGCATTCAAACCGAAAATCCTTAGAAAGCCTAAGTGTCTTATCAAGACTCGAAATCTACAAGCACCCGACAAATATTAATACAGATGATGGTCTCAAAAAAATAAAATAATAAAAACATCATGGTATCCGGCGCTTCCATGTCAATCTCGTTGCAGTTTCCGCAGAGATAGTTATCAGGCAATAGATGAAACATACACACAACACATGACTCTGACACGATATTACCACGTAACACGTAAACACAGAAACACCAAGCACACGGTATTGCTAGCCAATACGTTACACAACGCTGATAATGTTCTCACCCTATTTTCGACATGGTATCGCAAGTCAATACTTAATATCAACACTCACAATACCACATCAGCTCTGAACATGGACCCTGCAATGGGATGCGAAACGTCGGCCAGAAAAGACGTCAAAACACGGCATATTATTTATTTATTTATCTTAATTATTTAGTTCCACACATAATGTTGTGTGGGCTAACACATGATTTCACTTAAACATATTGCATTCCATCGAGTCATTTAAAAGTTTTTACAATAAAATTTTTGCACTCCTGTTTAAACCTCCTTAAATTCACTATATTTTGAATTTCCTTTGGCAGGCTATTGAAGATATAATACCCCAGAAAACATAAACCAGAAGACAAAAAAGAATATCGCCGCTGCCTAAAAATAATAACTTCTTGGTATTTGCTAATCACAAAATAAAAACCATCCCTAAAATAAAACTTCTCCACTAGCACAGGATTGATAATGAACAAAAAAAAAATCTGAGAAATCACTAATGAATACATAAAATCACGTTCCCATACACTTCACTACTACTGCCCATATTCCCACTAACGATCGAAAACTCTCCACCTCCTTGCCCCGTGCGAATAGGTTGAAAACACACTAATCAAAAAACACAGACAACTTGAAAAACATTGAATTAAATTAAATTGAGGCCTGTTACAGAGTGAAAGTTCACGATTATTACAATTTTATTTAAAACACTAAGCTTTAATCCACTATACGAGTAATAACATTTATAAAGCGCGTTTAAATTCCATCGAAAGTGCTTAGGCTTATGAAGTCATTCAATTATATATTCTAATTTTTAATATACAAGGACAAGATATTAAATATATCAATACACATCAATCTGTAGTACCGTTCTATGGATGGGCCAAAATTCACAAAAGGATTAAAAAAATCCCGTATTTATTATCCGGTATTGGTATATAAAAATATAACAAATATAAATTTTTATTTATTCAACTACCCCTACCCCCAAAATGGGTAAGGAATTGTTAGTACGCGTCCATCCTGATGAAGATACAGTGGTATCGAAACCGGTAGACGTAAAGTTACTCCAAGTGGGTTATATAAAGTTTTAAATTAATTAATTATAGATTTTTAAAAGTAAATAATTGAATAGTATTATTTTCATTAAGACAAACTATATAAGTCTCACAGAGACGAAGCTATTTATATGAGAAACGTATGGATGTATTTTTATACAGTGGTTCAGTGCTGACAGCCTGTATGAGCTGGTTTAAGTGATCACTCTACACAATGCTATTTTCACCAATTTCATCGAAAGATTTTTTTTTTAAAGTTCTATGAGAATCTTTCGTTTATTTAAATTGACTATGTTAGAGATATCTGTAGTTTTTTCTTATGAACTAGTTAGTATACATATATTTCGTAGCTGGTAATGATACCTTTGAATTTTTGTAGGCCCTGGGCCATCATATTAAAAGAGCTTCGTCTCTGTGAGACTTCTATAATTTGTCTCAATTAGTGAATATGATTAATTCCTTTAATTATCTTCTCCGAATATACCTACACATAAAAATATTGATATTATTTTCATATTTAAAACACGTTGGTGATTGCGGACCCCATAAAATTATCAAAGGTTTTATTCGAAATTCAATTACAATACATTTGGTCACTTTACATCAGAAGGCCAGGAGTAACACGACGACTCTGTAGGGTGTGTGCGAAACTTAGAGCTGCAGAGCCTCTATTAGGTCTGCGGCCCGCTAAGCCTTAAAATTAGTCTGACTCAGGATTACGGCTGGATTGTTGTGGCCACGTGCCTAGCCAAAGATTGGACAAATTTAGCTAGCTGAGTACGATAAAAATTATTGTGTATTGTGTAACGTACTCGGCTAGCTAAATTTGTTTTTACGTAAAAATAGACAATAATATTAGCTTTGCATGCGCTAGTTTTGCCGTATCACCGATCGCCTCGTTTAAAACTATGTCTGTTTACGTATCAGATTTCGTATCCACGAATCTAAATTATTTTTTAATATTTTTTAATACGAAGGGTATTGATTTTATAGAACTCAATTATTAATCTACACTATAAGAATAAACGCAATTTTTTTTCTATAATTTATTTTTTACAAATAAATGGACAATTGTTTCGGCTATCTATATCATAGTCAACTGACAATAAATGAATACACTACTTCAGTTGATAATATTCTAGACAGTCGAAACGATCGACCGTTTATTTGGAAAAAATTAATTATTGAACCAAAATAATCGTGTTTGATTTTTTATAGGATCGGTTAAATAATTTTACTGTTAGATTCAGTATTAATTTTAATGTTTGCATTACTGTTATTCAATTTTTTTTATTTATGTTTTATGTACATAATATGTATATTTTTTTTATTACTGAAACAAATAAATAACACTTTTTTAAGGAAAAACACTTTAAAATAATTAATATATACTAGAAGCTGTACTGGTCGCTGGGCGGCTGTAAGTGTCACCTACGCGGCCATAAATATCAACTATGCTGGTCGTTGCGCGGCCGATAGTGGCAACTATTAGTGTTTGCGATTAGCTATTCCCCATTTCCTGTTGCTTTTCATACGATTTGGTTATTTTTTGAAACAGGTGATGGCTGAACCACGCACTTCATACTACATTTTGAAGCAATCATGAGTCGTCGCCGTGGATTCTTCGACTTTGACACATTTCAACCGCTTACAGTCTGACCTAAGAATTAAAAATCAAAATTATAATTGCCCTCAGAAAAAATAAAATTGACGTAAGAAAATTGAAATTCGTGACTCTAATGTCAAATAATGGATACATAATATTTCTACACCTTAAATAATATTTAAATACCTATATTTTAAAATAATCTGTACACATCATTTCTTAAAATAAAAAGCCTTTTTTTTATGCTGGCAATGGAGAAACACAGTATTGCTTGATTCTGATCTTCTGCAATCATAAAATAGATTATAATTTGCCATTTACCGCAGGAGTAGGCGTAGATAGAATTCCTCATATTCAGGTATTTTCTATTTGTTTTAGATTTGTGATACAAAAAAAGTTGTTTAGTTGACGCTGTGGTAAATATGAATCAGTAACATATTGAAATGTTTGCGAATTAGTTAAAAAAAAAAAATAATGAAAAACTCTACACAGTAATGTTTAAAATGGTAATTATTATTTTTAAACTTTGTTTCAAAAACAAGAACATTTTACAGATTAATTAATTGTCTCTGTATGCAATGTTGCTATTTCTGCATCTTGGCAGTTATTGTATAACGTTGCAATCCCGCCAATTTTGACGTTTTAAATTTCACAGGTATGAAATTAATGAATTCAATCCATTAGAAAGCTCATTATTCATAATTGTGAATAACTTTGCTTTGACTGAATTCATAAATTTCAAACCTGTCAAATTCATTCATTTAAAACGTCAAAATTGACGGCATTAAAATATTATACAACAAATGTCAGGACACAGAAATAGCAACATTGCTTAGTTCAGAATACGCCCGATAATATCTTAATTATAAAAAAGAGCACAAAATAACATTAATTCTGAAAAAAAGGTTCCGACAATTTCATTTCAACACATATCGACGAAAACATCAACATTCATTCACGGGCAAATGGAGTATTTAAAAATTTATCTCAAATCAAATGGACTCGGAATACGTAATGAAACAGATTGACAGAGTTTCATTAATTTCAAAGTGATGCGTGATTTCAGGAATAAATCAATGATTTCTTTTTACTTCCTTTTTTCTAGACGAATAAACTTTGGATCGATTTTTAACCCTTTTCCCGTGATCCAATCGAGCTGAAACTTTGCAAGCAGACTCGTGGAGACAATCAAGAAGATCTATCAAATTTTCGTTAAAAAAATAATAATTTTAGTATAATTTTGAATTTTTAGAAAATTTAATTGATTTTTAAAAATTGGAAACCATACAAATGTTTGATTACTACCAACAGCGGCCTGATGACGTCACGCAATATTTAAAATTTGAATTACTCCATCGGTATATGTAAAAGGTACTTCACTACGAATTTCAAAAATTTATGACAATTGGTTCTCAGACGACAGCAAAATTCACAAATATATCAAAATCTTGATTAAATTGACTGACAAATGTTTTTAGAATTTAATCTTCAAAGCATGAAGTGTCATATCAAAGCATAAAACATGTGACATTTTAGAAATATATTAAATTCCTGTAAGTTTAGTGTTATGTTGTATGTTTTAATTCTTCTTTAATTGTTGTTATAATTTACAAAGAAAGGGATATAATAAGAACGTGGTTTTTATGGGTTAGTTTTTTTTTAATAAGTCTTATACAAATCTGAATAAGTTTTACCCGTATTAAGATGTTATGGTCTAAGATGTTAATTAATCAATGGTGTTATCTTTACAACATTAAAGAAAAGAGTCACCTGTCAATATCCTTATGATGCTGCGCTGCTAAGCCATTATTGGCTACAGTGATGTCCCAGCGAGATAGGGAGACATCTTCTCTCAAGTATTTGAAAATGCTTGATCATCGGTTTTGAGTTGGAGTGCCAATCCAACATTATCTTTAAACCAAAGAGACTGATCTTAATGAAATTTTATTTTTAACGTGTGCTTCAAATTATAAGAATTTTATTTATAAATAACTGTTTATTTATAGAATTAATTAATTAATTAATTATCACATGCGGTGGATTCCACGAGCAAAGGTGCTACTATTGATTTTATAATAATTTATATATGCAAGATACGTCTTTATTATTTTAATTTTATTTTTAACCCAATTATGAGACGCAATTACTGTTCACAAAAACACCCAAGCTTGGAAAAATCATACGAATGTATTCTGACTTTATTGGAAATCGAAATTGAAACCTCCGGTATAAGAAGTCAGTGTCGTACCACTGGCACTGGGTTTACTCATCATATTCTTTTTAGTTTTGCACTCAATATGAGCAGTCGTAATCATAGAAGTATGATTGCGGATATAAATATGAAATATTGTCACCTATTTATTCTTTAAATGGCTTTAAAGAATAAATCATCACTCTTGGAACTACAACCCTTGGTGAGTCTTGGCTTCCTCAATAATCTTCCTCCACTCATCTCTGTTTAGTGCCAGCTCTCTCTAGTTCCGAAGCTCCAAGGCAGTGATGTCTTTGAGGACGTTGTCACTCCATCTTAATTTTGGCCTTCCTAAGCTTCTTCGCCCTATTTGCTTTGAGTTCAGCAGGGACTTTGGTGCTTGATGCTCTGACATTACTCCACATGACCCAGCCACCGAAGTCTTACCAGTTTTATAAATTTTGTGACGTTTGGCTCCTTAAACAGAGTATAGAACTCATTGTTGTAACGTCTGCACCAAAGTTCATTTTCTAGAACCGGTCCGAAGATACGCCTCAAAATTTTCCTTTTCAATTCAAAGAATAAATAGGTGGCAATATTTCATTTGTTTATCTATATTGCCAGCTATTTATTCTTTTAAGATAAAAACTCTTGGCATTTCTTGTACATAACAAGTGTAGGCACAGCATTAAAGTCCATACTGTCCGAGAGACCTTCCACAAGATTTGATTCCTTCCAATTAAGTATTATCAATTTATCAAAGGTGTCCCTGTGTCTGGTAATATGGCTGAGGATTCAGAGCCACACAGTTGATGCCGATGAGCAGATGACGATCGATGTTTAATTTCTCTATTGTTGAGGCATTCGCCCTGAAGGCTATCCGCAGGTATGTGATGCATGCATTGCCATCACCACTTTCCCAGAAGACGTAAACTCTTGAACTGCCGTTCAACACCTTTTCATAAGTTTGGGAAGACGAGGGTTTTGCCTCGCATTCTCCTTTATTTATTATAAAACATAGTAAGTGTTAAATAATCAGTCGTTAGCTGTTGTATCGATGATATACCGGCTGCGTTTTATCTCCTGATAAGCCGCAATGGATTCCTCTAGCTGGATAGATAATCACGGTGTCACGTAACAATAATAAGACGGAAGTATAATAACGGTATTTATTGTACAAACTATCATAGTGAGTATGCGGTATTTGATCTAATCCATTGGTTGGAAAAAAAGCCTCGCGGCTTTGCGCCGCGGATACTTATGCATTCTCCGCGGACAGACGTCACCATACGCTCACATACATACCTACATGTGGCCGTTCATAATATATATAATATAAAACTATACTACTGCACAATATTGCAGTAGTATAGTTTTAAACTACCGCAAGTAGCTCACTTCAGCTTGTTCCTTGAAGTAGACGAAGTGCGTTATGTTTCGGTACCTACCTACTACAAATGAAGTACACTCTTTGAAGTATTCAATTGTTGAAGTGTGCATCTTGAAGCCTTCATTCCGAAATTAAGTTTTGCCCTTTGCTATCCTCATTACAGGCAAAAGAAAGCAAATCCTTGTTTTATTCAAAATATTTTGAGTAATGTTCTAGTCGAAAATGATTTAAATGTACAATGTTCAATCGTTCTTTTATATTATTATGTTTTGTATTATAACTCATTTTCTTATATTGTGTAATTGTGATTTTACCTTAAATAAGAAAACTATTAAATTGAGAAGTATAACTACCCCAGAACAGGTTTTACGTAGTAAAACATTACAAGCAAAATTAAAAAAAAAATGTAATATTTTAATAATGTATTAATTAATTATGAACACTTTTAGAATGTAAAGCTAAAGAAGAAAAAAAAATGCCTTTGTTGAAGGATTATTATTTTTATTTGTATACTGTAATTGTGAATCCTGACCTATGCTACAGATTGGTCGAGGTGAAACTTGGTGGGTATGGCGCATCTAAAAATAGGAATTACGACTTCCAGACTTCTACTTTGAAGCCGTAGAACTGCCGAAAAACGAGTCTGCATTGATAACTAAAGAAATTATTTCACACCTAAAAGTTTCCGTAATTAATTTCCTTTGCATAATGTTTATATATTGGTTTTCGATCGGTTTGTCCCTCTCTCTAAGTCGATGACCTCACGACTAAGCACTATGGTCTTTTAAGTTGATTATACAAGCGATTATACAACTCTTCTCTTTCGTTCTTCGCTATTTAGCGACGAATTGAAAATTTCTGGTTATGACCGTTATTATTTTTATTGTTTTCATTCTATAATACATGTTCTTAGCTCCGAAGCTTTGTGTTTGGTATTTGCATATTTTTAGGCGTTTGATCTCGTAACGCATCTGGCATTTACGTCCCTTTCCCCTCTCTTTTCCTTACCAACAACAGTCGTGATCTACCTGCTGTCGAGTGTAGTATCAAAAATCTATCATCGAGTGCAATGTCGCCAATTATCTATCGAATTGACCATTTCGATGTAACCTTTTGAAGGAAGCCTTCGCAACAATTGTGTATAGAGTGCTTCTGATTCAAGATCTATAAAGAGAATTGCCAATTTATCGAACATTGGAAGGAGAAGAAATTTCGGTATTTCATCCGGGTTTATATTTATATTTATTTATTTCGTATGAATTTATACGTATAAATTGAGGTAGTTGCTTCACTAGACAAGGTCTGATCTGAAGCAACTACCTGTACATTTTTTTAAAGTTTAAACGTTAGTAAAGACTACATATTAGAATATTAAAAAAAAATTGCACATAATAAATAAAACACAAACACAAGAAAGACTACATATTTGAAATATACATTTAAACATTGTACATATGGAATAAAAATAATCTAATTTCACTTGATAAAGAAAAATACTTGGTCTTTTCGATAAAAAATAAACCAGAGAATCTCCCATCCCAAACACAATCACAACACACACATGTATTTCAAGCATAAATCTTGCATGCAACCGTGACAATCGATTTAAAGATAGAAAAAAGATATTTTGGGCTGACAATCGATAAAAACCTACGTCGGGCTCCGCATATCGAATGTTCAAACTTCAAAGTGAGAAAATCGATACATACATTCAAAGCTTCACGCAGCTTCATGAATCTCATTCTTCCAAAAATGGTATATTAAGGTATACTATGCACTCCGTCAAAGTGTCATCAGCTACGCCATGTGTGCATGGGGTGGTGCGACTTTAACCATATTAGACCCTTCAATAAAGTCTCAGAAAAGGGTTCTACATGTAACAAACAAGAAACCACTTAGATATAACTCTGAAGACCCACCCAGAGATATTATTAAATAATTAAACTGATTTTGTAAAATAAGGTAATGATTATTGTGTTCCATAATACGTCTTTCTGCCAAATTTTAGGGCGATTGTTGATCAAAAAGTTTGTCAAATATTAATATTTTGCAATTAATGGCTGAGAGACAAGTGAATTTAAATAAAAAAAGTAGCACGAAAAAACAGGCTACATAAATAGACAGGAGGTAGTCAAAAGACTAACTAGTAAAGGCTAAGTGATACTTATTCACAGAAAATGTAATTTGATCTCTAATAGATATGTATGTTACTTGAATATCATATCGTCATATTCATTTCTCATGTAGAAAATAATAAAATCATTCGACTAAATTTAATTTCATTTGAGATCGACCATCCAGGTTTTCTGTCTTTCTACTTGCAACGCGTCTAAAGTTCGAAAGAATTATTTTCATGGATGCCTTTCTTTAGTACGATATTCCTGGAGAATATATATAGAGATAGAGAGCTAACACTACATTTTTAAGGCATCGAGCACGTAAATGTATGTTTAAGATCGAAGTTTTATTTAAAAGGAAATGTTTTTAGAATAAATTTAACTTGGCGAAAACAAGTCATCGGCCAGGATTTTTGTTCAATGTTGATAATATGTTATAAAAAATGAAACGGACAAATTGCGTCAATTAATTAATTAATAATTAAAAAAGTATATTACTGTGTTTGCTTATAATAAATTATTGGAAAGTGCTCTAATCGAGTGATTACTTTCGATGCAAGCGAGAAGCGTATAGGTCTTTTCATATAAGCTTGCAATTGAATTAGTGTGGGTGCAGTGCGTAATACGCGCATTGTTTCGTTGTGTTTAAATTTACTGCTACTCTCGTTCTGTAAACTTAACACAACGAAACAATGCGCGTATTACGCACTGTACTCACACTAACTCAATTGCAAGCTTAAATAAAAAAGACCCATACCACTCAATGTTTTAGGACAAAAAATGTACTGAAACTAATTTTCAAGCGTATTTTGTTTTACTTAAGCTTTGATAGTTACGGTGGTTGAGAGTTAAAAATGGGTACGATTAAAATTAAATAGACACAAATTGATTATAATAGAAACCTGTTAAATCGAGGGCTATTTAGAAAATTAATTTGATCATTGATAATATTAAGTTTTTATTTGAAAATTTTGAAGATTTTTTTTTTGTTTTACTCGTATTGTGTCTAGATATTCATGTTATTTAGCTATTTGCACTAGTTTCGTGTATTTTTTTGATAAGTTTTTGACTTGTGATGCAAATTTCCTATGAATTCAATGTTTTCGTATTTTGTTTAGGTACAGGTGAACATGATTTTATTTCTATTTCTATTTAATTTCACAATTTTTCTTCTTCGTCAGCCTGTCTGGTAATAGGCTTTCTTCTGTGCTTTCCATTATCCTGAGTTCTGTGATCCAGTACAAGGCACCAGTCTTTTTACGCCCTTTATACTAACTCGTGGCGTCTGCTTGCTTGCTTGCCTGCTTGCCGTCGAAAAAACTTTGGATCGATTTTTTATACTTTTCCCGTGATCCAATCAAGCTGAAACTTTGCAAGCAGACTTTTGGCGACGATCAAGAAGATCTATCAAACTTTCGTTAAAAAAATAATAATTATAGTATAATTTCGGATTTTTAGAAATTTTAATGGTTTTTTCGAATACAAAAGTTTGATTACTACCAACGGCGCCGGCGGCTCGATAACGTCACGGAATATTTAAAATTTGAATTACTCCGTCGGTAGGTATAATAGGTACTTCACTACGAATTTCGAAAATTTATGACAATTGGTTCACAGATGACAGCACACTTCGGTTTTATGGGAAGAAATCAAATAATAAAGAGATATTTTAAAAGATTTTTGACATAGATATTTGTCTAGACATGTTTCATTTTCAGTCAATCAATTATTACATGTTGGTAAACTTAATTTACAAAGAAAGGGAGTAAGATAAAAACTTGTTTTTTATGGGGTACTTTTTTAATATTGAAAATATAATGGGAGGATTAGAACAATGCGCTTGAACTAAACTAATCCATTAGCCCATGTCGCAAGATTACAAATTGCTATCCAAAATTGTCAAAAACAACAGTCTTTAAATCATGAAAAACTGTCAGCTTAGCCAAACTGGTTTTAGTAAATAAAGTTTTTTTGATAATTCGGGCTTAATTCACCTGTTATTTTTCAAGTAACTGCATATAACCGAGAGATACATACATATATATCGCCTGTGAGTTTTAAATCATAGGAGAGCAAATAATTAAAATTTTAAATGTAAAACCAGACTAATAACGTGAGTGTTGTGGTAGCCACAGGCGGAAAGAGGTTTAACGGACGCTAGACGTTCAGGTAACTCTGCCTTCCGTTTCCGTTAAGTGACGTCGCTTCCGTTTCGTCTTCCGTTCACATTTATTATTATTATAATGATTGTGCAAGTTTACTGTGAATCCATAAATTCAAATATAAAACTCTAAACATAATTATAAAAAATGTTTATGATAGATGGGTAAGCACTCTTTTCAAAAAAATATTTTCACGTTGTACGGTAATTATTCTAAATATTAATGTAATGCCAGAAATCAGAATCGATCTCCAAAACAGTTTAAAGATAATAATTCTTGGCTTTCGAAGTCTCCGTGTCTCAGAGATTTCCCATTCGCGCCTTACTTCACCTGTGTTTTATGTCATTTTTCAGTCCATTGACGCGTATGCTCCGTTTATTAGTTGAATGAATTTGAATCTTCCTAGCAACAGTAAAACGAAATAAATGTGTAATATTTTGTAATTTATTATGTTTAAAAGTGGACGAGGCAAAAGTGGTATTCCAGAGTGAATATGGCATTCTATTCTTCCTTTCTACCCGTGCGAAGTACCTTAGTAACAGAGGCGTGCAGTGGGAACAAGAAGCATGACTTTTTCGTAAGCATATATTTTGAAAAGAAGCCGAAACAAGAGATATATCTCGTAATATTCCAAACAAAATAATTAACATATTATTCTAATTTTAATATTTCATAATATTCTGCTGTTTAATAAATGTTTAATTTAATTTTTTTTTTCCTAAAATACGGTTAAAATAAAAGTGATGCTTCTTATTTCCACTGCACTCGCCTGCTTAGTAAATAGCTTAAAAGTGGAATTTATCTCAATTGAACTTCTTTGATATATCTCATCGTATCAGTGAGTTGACACAGACTGTCAGATTTCGTTGTATATTTTTTTAACACATCAAATGGTGCCATTGCTACAATTAAAATTAAATATATGCCATTAGATATAAATGTTTCAGATGTGAATCCTACGCTGTGTTGTTTGTGACCATGGAAATCATTTCTCTTTTATTTCAACAGAGTGAAATCTCGCTAATGGAGTTTATGTGCAATATTAATGAAAGCCTGATGCTTCAGAGCCTCCCACTCATTCTGGTCACTTCCGCTGTGTGAGGAATACCCTAAAAATGTTGATATTACAAATCTTTGTTAATACCCTTAAGGCCCCTATGGTCAAATAATTCAGTCGCAGAACATTTTCAATGGAAAAATACCTATAATTCATTTGGATCAAAAAAATATTTTTCTTAACTTGTAAATATTGTCATTTTTTATTCAAGAAAATCCTTATTTGTATTAGTTTTAAGCTTAAATTATAATGTAATATTTTTTTAAAATTTTTATTATTTTATTTTTACTTACAAGTAGTCCTAGGGTGTGTTCCTGAGCAAGTTTATTGTGGGAAATATTACTGTTTGCTATTCAGAATAAAATGATAAGGTTAAATTTAATCCCCGTATCTTGATGATCTTGAGTTTAAATAATTTAAAGATTTATAAAAATAATTTTTGTTTTCTGAAATATAATTAAAATGTATAAAAAATTATCAGATATAATTAGGAAAAATGTAATAGACCTGGGTAATAGAATTCACTTTCCCGCGTATGGTAGGGTTACATGTGTGAACGAGAATTTTATTATCATGGTATCATCAAAACTGAATGCAGATGTCACTGTATTTAAATTGTGGCTCGATTTTGTTTTTCCTACTTCTAGTATGAAAAAATATAAAGTAATTGTTTAAAATTGTGCAGTTGGTAATATATATTCAAGATAATATTCTGAATCCGAGTTCCAGTGAAAACTTTATATTATTTCATATAATTAATAAGAATGAACTTGGTTTTCACTACTAATTTATTGAAAATACCAACATGTTTCGAGGCCAATTGTCCCTTCATTTTATTTCATTTCATTGCCGATAAATCGGTATTCATTGTACAAAAATATATATTAGATGCTTGATACATAAATATATTACAACTAAATTTGGATAATATGTAACAAGTCTTTCGGCCACTACATATCTTACTAGGTATATAGGAATACCTTTTCTGAAGCTGGTAGTTTTTTAAAAATCAATTACAAGTAAAATTAAGAGCAAAAAATATAAAATTATCATGCGAGATGCAGGAAAAAATGGAAATAAAATTTATTTACATTTTTTCCTGCATCTTAGTTTACAGTTCTTACCAGGACACATCAAGGTACAACGAATATTTAAAATAAAAAATAAAAAATCTAAGTATAGATAAGAACAAAATAAAAATAAATACGTGGAATTTATTTTTAGGGATTGTTAGGTTGGTTAAAAGATGGCTGGAATCAGAATTTATTTAATATGTCGTAATATTCCTAGACAGTGGCTCAAAGTATCAAAAAATTAAAATATTAATAGTTGTATCCCTTATATCATAAGATTGCGACCGTATATATATTACCTACATCTTTTATATTTGTACTACATATTTAATATTAAGTGAGCATTGAAATAATACTTATTACGATAACAAAAAAATTGAATTTCGAAAATAGTAAGAATATTGATGCGACACGTATTTCCATTTAGTTATATGTTACAGACATTAAGTCATAGTTAATGCACATACAAACATACCATAAAACGGTTACTTTTTTTAACATCCAAAATTCATTATTTTTTGCTTCAACACTTCAGTGTTCTTTGGCTATCAAATTTATAACAAAATCAAGCCGCACCAGCCCCCCACAATTCTATATGTATATTTTTAAAAGTGTAAAAGTTACAAGAATGCGGGGTTTCTTTTACAAGGCATTGAAATGTAACTTAAGTTAAAGATCTAAAGCGTAAAGGTTAGTTTGACATCATTTTAATAAAAAATATTAATACTTAGGTAATGCATTACACGGAAATTTAAATTAAAAACAACGATTTTTGACGATCAAGTCATTTTTATCAAATAAATATTCAACATGATAATACCAAACACAATAGGCACGTAATCATTCTTGTAATTATATTTGGAAGCATAATTAACTTCAACAATAAACTTAACAAATTTGAACAAGAATAGAAAAAGCTAAAAATAATTAGTGATCTGTATCCTCGCACCATACATCCATAGGCAGGATTGGTTGAGCCTTTGTTCTACATGCCACAAATCCAATTTTTGCAAGTGATGCAGAAAATCCAGTCAGCACCATGGTGGTAGAATCGAAAGTCACACGTCACGAAAGTTATAAATGTAACAGAGGTTGTTGTCCTTCTTCTTGCGAGACAAATCACTCAGAGGAACATCTTTATCGGAAGAAGTCTCCGCACATGTTGAAACCGTATTTTGGCGCTCTGTTAAAATAGCGTCAAAAACGGTCAAAGTTACCCTTAAAGTCAAAATAACTCCGTTTTACGGTATGTATTGTATTCTGTTGAAGAGACCATTGTCCCCGAAACATGTTGGTATTTTTAACAAATTAGTGGTGAAACCCTAGTATATTAATATTGATTATATTAACAATGTCACCACAAAATAATTTTGCTCTATTTGAAGAAGAAAATATATTTTTTCGATTAAGAAATTTTTCTATTCATCATTCTACGAGGTTCATCTGTTTTAACTTAATATTTATTATATTTATACAAAAATGTCACGTTCGTAAATACATTAAGAAATATCATTGCTCTTTGTCCCTTTGGGATGTGCGCGGATACATGTTTGTTAATGTTTGTACAATGCAGCATATATCAATATTGAACGCGTCCCGTTTAAATACAATTAACATTATTTCCCGGGAGGTTTGTGCTGCTCAAAATATATTGCTGTTTTGGTAAAATATATCAAAGTCGTACATGATGTTGTCTTCTAACCCAGGGGTCGGGCAACCACCGCAAATTGCTTTTATACAAGGAAGAGTATGGAGTAAAAAAACGAACCTATTGTTGATGCAGCAATGGTGTTTGTTTTTTTGATGTGTTCTTAGACACTTCCAACAGCCGACGCTTCTGATTTTGTATATATGTTACGTGGCTGGTGTCAAGCGTGTGAATGTTGTAACTTTGATATATTTTGGCTTATATCTTCGAAACTATCCAATTAATACTTAATTTTTTTAACATTAATGTAAACAATAACTACCCTTAAAGATTTGCATTCTCAAATTTTATGTAATTTATGTGATTATTTTTAAATATTTATTCAAAATTTTCATACAATACATATATCGGCACACTACCGCCATATATGAAAATAAATAAAATCATATAATTGACTAAACACATTTCTGAACAAAAGGCGAATGTAGATAAATACGGTACATACCTACTGCGGCAAAATTCAATAATAAATAAATGAGCATACATTTTCTTTACTTGTATTTACTAATTAATAAACATATAGGTAATGGTTTTTTTAAATTTTGCTGTTAATTTATGTTTATTCAATTGATATTTTTAATTATGAGATGTCAAATGTTACAACATCATATGCGACTATTGCAAGGCTCGTTCGTTTTTTTTTATATTTATTGAGAAATGGAGACAAAATACTTAAAAAAATAAACAATAAACAACTTATTTAAAATTCAGCCCGCTATCCTAGTGTCTTCAGCCTGCTCTAGCAACATTTTTTATTTATTTATTCGATAGATAAATACATTTTTTTACAATAAAAATAGTGAGAATTTTCACAATGGTGTTTCTCTTCTAAATGAGTAATATAACTCGGGATTAGGAGAGGAATATTATTATATTTAAAATATATTTAATAATACGTAGTACATACTATGTACCTACATATGAGGAAAGAAAAAATAACTAATATGCGATAATCATAATGCAATTATTTGAGACAGTAAAAATAAACTAATAATAAGCTTAAAAGCATAATACATAACAGTGCGCAATTATTATTTAAAAAATGAATAAAAGAAGAATAATGGAAAATTTCAAGCAAAATGTTATTTTAAAATTTAGTTAAAAATATAGTAGCTTAATAGTACTTAATAGTGATGGTATTTTAACCGGTGACACACTAACAGTTATCTGATTAAGTCGACGATTGACGACTAATTTTTTGCAATTCGACGGGCAACCATTGATACTAGACAACAATTATAACTTAGTTATAAATCATCGATACAATCAGATAAAAATCCAAAATAAAACTATACCGAAAATTACCGGTTAAAATAACGTTTTAACCGTCACTAATTTTTATCATAGATCAATGCAGTGCGATCATATACCTTCAAATATGTTAGTAAAGAATTAATATTATATATTCCAGGGGTGCAGGTAATTGTTGTGTTAGACTGATATTTTTAATGTTATATCATTATTTTATGTTATATTATATATTAAATTATGATGGGAGATTTATAAGAATATTAGTATCAATGTAATCATCAGAACAATACGTATTATATGTACCATACAATACATATTTTATGTAATACACATTTATAAAAAAAGGAAAGTAACTAGGTATCTTAGAAAACTCGCAATTACAAAACATGAATGCAATTAATATTCAAATACCTTCTATTACGTCCCCTCTTCTGCGCTTAGTGACTACGCCCCTACACCCACGCGACTCGAATCCCCCCCCCCCACTTCTCACGTCGTCTTTTAGTCTTGAGTTATATTATTAGTAATTATTAGTAATAATACTAAAGATGATGCGCCAGCCTTGAAAACTATATAATTATTATAAATAGCAAATAGTGAAAGTAATCAGTGTTTTAATTTTTTATATAATTTTTATATAATTAAATAAAATAGCCTTTCACAAGGAAAATTCAGATAAAATTATGTAAATAACTAAGTAGATACATATAACTTTATAAAGCAAAATAAAAATTAGGCCCTTTCCCATATATTACGTATATATGCGTTCCATATATTACGTACGTACGTTATCAAAGCATATCAGTAATCTTTTCACAATACTAAATTATTATTAAAAAGTAAAAAATATAAATAAATAAATTAAAAAAGTAATAATATTACGCTGCAGTCAGTATTATATTCTACTTTAATTTGTTTATTCCTTACCCTATCCAACTAAGATTTTCGTCACATGCGCCTAAGGAACCGCATTTCCACCGCATTCGGTCCACTTTCATTATTTTTTTGCCATTTCCAGGCTACATTTCCGTAATATTGGGTACCAAACCCCATTATTTACTGATAGATAAGCGCATATTGTATGGAAATAAATGTAGCAGCGATCCGCGACGTCAAGGACGCGACGGAAGATACGCCTAGTGTGGCGCCGGCCTTAGTCTTAAGACTTGAGAAAAAAAAAATGAGCTGGTATCTATAATTGTCTCTTGAATATTATTTTATTTATAAACCTATCGTGTTTTTTGCATATTGAATGACGCCTTAGAAAAAATGAAAGCTCGAAATATTTTTTGTCGTCTTTTTTGTAAAAATATTCAGGAAGTTCACCGTTAATATTTCTCCGATTTAGAAATGATAAATAAAAGAATTTCGATACGGCTTTTTGTCTTAATTTCATTTAAAAAAAAATATTCCAAAAATATCAATTTATAGATGGGGTATTAATTTTTAAGGGTAGTACAATATACGGAGTGGCTATCTCCTTAACTTTTGACATTTCAAAGTGTAAAGACTCCCCCGATATTTTTGCTATTGGCAACGAGACGTTTTGTACGTGAACATTATACATTTATTCTATCTAGGGCGGGTTAAGTTCTTTACCGAGCGCATAGTCATTCTCCAGGGATCTCTGTCTTGAGCTGCGACCTCTCTACGGGGAACAGCCGCGCTGCATCCCATATTTTTCTTCGGCATTTCGGGAACCAAGTTTCCTTATAGAACCTACAAGCTGTATTTTATTTCTTCTTCTCGAATTTAACACATTTGGTTGTAAAAACAACTCTGTAAGTTCAGAGTTTGTGCAGCTTCTTAACTGGTTCAAGTATTATAATTAATTTTGTGTTTGAATACTTTAATAGTCTTAATTTTTTCTTCAGGTTTAAAAGTCGCATTCAAAATGCGGAAGTCGATTATTCTTTACATTTACATTTTTCTTAGCATTATTTTTTTAGCTCATTTTTTTGCGAAATGTTTCTTATAATTAAAAAATACTGTACTTTCATGTGCATAAAATATATTTTGTAAATACAAGGGTTGTTAATCATTAGTGTAACATGAAAAAAAATAGCCCTATGTACCCTTTACTCACGGTTACTTAAGAATTTGTGACTTTTAAACATTCGAAATTAGAAAAAAACTTTTTCTGATTTCAGTGGCTTAAAAATCTTAATTTAAAAATCCTAAATCTTCTGGAGGTAGGTTTTCACTTTGTGGTGAGAAAATTAATTAATAAAAAAATTAATTAATTAACTTAATTAAAAAATCTAGGAAAAATTGAAATTATATTTCAGGCGTATTCTAGTGTAATGCTAATTATTCGGCAGAATCTCATTACACATACAAAGGATATTGCTTAAAAATTCCAATCATAAAAATATTTTCATTTATATCTTCAAGATAAACCTCATTTAGTGACACCTGTGGTTAAATAAGGGGAATGAAAAAGCGTTGGATGCTGGCCGCGCTAATGATTATTACAACTCACATATGAAACAGGTTGTAAAATTGAAATATATATAACTTCTGAAAATTAGATAGAAGTGGTATTCAATCATGGGTGAACGTTACATTGTGTAAAGTGATCACTTAAACCAGCCGTACGATAGGTCGTAAGCCCTATGAACACCTAAAGACTTCCATACCTACTTTCCCATAAAAATATGAAATTTCATATCTGTGAGACATCTATAATATATCTTAATTAATTAAAGTCAAATAACTTTGTTATTAGTACCACTTTATTAGATACAAAAACTACATGTTTAGAGAACAATGCTCTGAAGAAGAGAATATTGTTTTCAAAAATTAAAATCTTGTATCTAATAAAGTGATGTATAAAAAGTTATTGAATTTAAATAATTAAAAATCTCATCGCAATTTAAACATTATCAATACACGTGCACCTACTAGAAGTACAAGAATGCCTTTACTATTTTATTGTATTAATGATATTATCAACTCTGAACATAACTCGCCACTTCGGAATTCAGAGACTTGGAAATATATACAGTAGTATACAAATTTTTAATGAAAGTCTAGTGCCATCCAACAGTACCACCGTCTTTATAATTAACTAAGTCACCATCACGAAGGCAGGGGTAAGCAGAGAGGATTGAACGCCATACTCTTCTGTCCTGGCACATCACTTTGCCTCACCAATTGCATACATCTTCTCATGCACGCTTTTCGGTTGTCGAAGCTTCTAAAAGAGCCATCCTCCAATGTGTGATTTATCTGGTGACGCCAGGTCTTCCGCGAAAGCCCTCTGTTTCTGCTTCCTTTAACACTCGCATTGTAAATTTTCTTACTTTCCTTTCCCCCTCGCTCATCTGTCTTGCATGACTAAACTATGTCATCGATCTTTTTTTATTCCATCTATCACGCAACAGCCAGCACTATATTCACTTTCAATTTGTTCTTTCTATCGTACTAAGAATTTCCACATATACGTCTAAGGATTCCTACCGTTTCAGTCTACTATCCTTATTTTTTGCCAACTCCAGACTTCACTTCCATATATTAGAGTTGGTACCTGAACTTCAATATGGCTCGCTAGTCTTGCTTTCTTTGACAGATGTTTACTGGCTCTAATTACACTCAGAGCACCACTTCTTTCTCTTCAGTTATTCTCCCTTCGATAGCATTCTCAGCCTTACCATCTCTAATTAACATATTAATCTCAAATACGTACTATATATATAATCTTTATCATATGGTTTAATTCGTTTTAACCAAAATTTGAAAAATATTTATTAAATAATCAATTCAAAAATAATTATTAATGTTATCGTTATTAAGATTAGCTAAGTATTGCTAAATAGCTTAATAGTGCACACATTTAAGGAAACACTATAAAAAAAATTGGTGGTAAACCTAAACTGCATGGAAACGTAAAAGCTTAAATGATTCACGTCTTTATATTACCTACTGTTTTTCATGAAATTATTTTTAAATTATATAATATTGACTAAGATGTAATAACTAGTACTTATCTAAAAATCCATGATTTATCTCACGCGTAGGTTAATGCAATGTGCAATTTATGAGCGAGATGCATAGTTATAAGATAATGCAAGTTGTTTTGAAACTGGATTTTGGTAGAAAAGTAGAGCCTTCAGGATGATGCGCCCGCCACTGTGGTGTTCGTATTAGGTTTTGTAGGATTAGTTTGTAGTTGATCTGTCAGATGTCACACTGTGTTCAGCTTACTAAGCTTATATAACCTGGCACCGTCTTGAAATGCGGATAAGACATTCCACTGAAATCTCAACCATGTATACTTATATAATATTTGATTTGTTGCGTGATAGCCAAAGAAAAATTGGATGCCTGATTAAATTTGCAAGAATTCGGTTTTCGCTTCTGTTCTCGGAAGATCTCGCATGAGCTTTGGATTGATTTTTTGATTCGACTCTGTGAGTCTGAAATCTTTTTTTATAAAAAATCAGGTCTAAAATGTGATCATTAATTGAGGATGATATAAAAAATGGGTTTTTAAATTAAATTATAAAAATGGCATTCATTTTTACGTTGGTATAACTTTTGAAGAAACTTTTTTTGAAAGAAATTTTGAAGTTAGAATTAAGGAACATTTAAATCGTTTAAATTGTTAATTTACCTATCAACGTTTAGAAACAAACCATTCTTTTGAAATTTTTTGATATAAGGGATTAGAAATTTCACATAAAATAGCGTGGGACTACAGTTGGATAAATTATAAATTTTATTAATTAGATAGAGCGTTAATAGTAAATGAAATATTATAAAAAAAAAACAATTTCTTTTGATACTAACAGTCGCCTCTTAAATTTGTTTTCCCAATAGTATCTAATTAGTATTTAACTACTTTATACTTATTTTTTGCTTTATATCATCTCGATACTTCCAATATTAATTTAATCCTGACGAAGGGACCATTGCCCATGAATCATGTTTTAGGAAAAGACTTCATATGCGTGTATTTTGTGAAAGTGTTAGTGTGTAAATAATACTATGGTTGTGGTGTGTAGTGTTATTAACATGCTAGTGTAGTGGTTGTACTGACGAAGAGATGGGTTACTTCTCGAAACCAGTAGAAAAAAATTTTTTAGTGGTTATATACTAACATATATAACATTTTATTAAAATATTTAAAGGCCTAATTTTTATAAATTTCAGGAGCACAAAAATGAATGTGAAAATATGCTAACATATTTTTATTATTTTCTTCTAGATCATCATGTCTCCTCGATCCTTGCTGTTGGCGCTCGGCCTGGTCCTCTTGGTGACGTCCATAGCCGTGGTCACCGCTGATGGGGACGACGCCAACATGGCTGATGCCCTCAAGATTCTCCAGCAGCTGGACCGTTACTACTCGCAGGTCGCAAGACCGAGGTAGGCCCACTGTATATATTTTTGTACATATGTATTTCATCTCGATATCTCAGTGACTTGAATCTGATGAATAGAATATTTAATCCATAGCAGTTAACATTTTAATCAAAATATTTCACTTAGTAGCGATTAATACAAATATTTTTATGATAAGTATGTAAACAAAACGAATTTTTCAGATTTCTCAAAAACGTAGGTTAATGAACTTGATAAACTTATTGTGGTAGCGATTTATATAGGGTGTCCCGTATCTTGACGACAAGCTAATATCGGGTGATAGGCCAAGTCATAATAGTTATCAGAAAAATATTTAAAAAAATAAAAAAACTGTCAATTAAAACTGGGCAAAGTATTGATTTTGAATACTTGGTTTGGTCAAAAAGTGACATTTTCTTCCAAGCTGGAGCAGTTGGCTTTGAATTTTGGACAAAAGTTTACAGAAGCATTGTTCAGGATTACATAATAATAAAAAAAATGAAGAAAAATAAAGATTTTTAGCAACAGAAGTGAAAAGACCGTCACAGGGTGTAGATTTTTTTTTTTTTTTTTAATTCTTATAATTTTTAAAATACATGACTTAAATTTTTTAAAATATTTTTCTGATAACTTTTATGACTTGGCCCATCACCCGACTTCGGCTTGACGTTGAAATACGGGACACCCTGCATAGCTTATGACAAATTTGGTCAACAATATGTAGGGGTTATATTTTATCTAAAAGTGGGTAGAAAATATTCAAGTTATATTTTGGTAAATACTAGTTGTGGATTTAAATAACATTAAAATTACAGATTGATTCAATATCATTATTATTAAAAATTTGGAGCAAAGATAAAGAAAGGCTTTATTTAGCCCACGAATGCGAATTGCGACATTATTTTTCGTCGGGGTATCCGACGATTTTCACTTCTTTTGTTAGATTAGTTCGAAGCGGAATTACAGATTACAAAAACAACCAGGCTTGAGAAGATCACGTAGATATGTTGTGAGCTGTCAGGATTCGAACATGGAGCCACCGATATGACAAACCAGTGTCATGCTCACAGGACTATAAAAGCCGCCTAATTTTTGTGTCGCTTGATCCTTAATTATTCATAAAGTAAAAAAATTATAACTCTACCGAATTCGCAAAACGCCTTGAATATTTTCTACCAAATAAGATTCTCTTGAAATGCTAAAAAAATGCAAAACCCTCTAAAATTCTATTGTATTGTGTTGAGTTAATTTGTTACTGCAACTCGTATTCAGGTCATTGTGATACAAAATTAAAATTAATTAAACTTAACCATTATTGTGCATAAAATATTTTGAATTGTCAAAAAACTGATACATAGCATGGCATTTTGATTAAAAATATATAATATTTGATTTTTATCTTTAAATGGGATTAATTTTTTGTTGAATGATTTTAAATTTTTTGAGGCAATTATTTAAAATTTTGTGGTTTCGCATATTACGCTATTCATCCACGTAGACAGTGATTTTTTATGTTTTATTTGTAGATTTGGCAAGTTTAAAAAAAGCTTTTGTTAGACAAAATAGGAGACATTGTGCGCTAATTATGACATTTTATAAAATGCATTAATATTCTGGAATGTTCAATATAATGACAGCATTTTGTTAATTATGTAAAACTTACATCCAATTATATTCAGATTCCATTGAAATTATTTGTCATATAATAAAAATTTAACAAATTCAAACTATGTCAGGGAATATGTTTATGTTATCATATATGATGTTTAACTTATCCTGTAAAAAAATATAAAAGGGTTATGCTATTAACTACGCTACTTAAGAATTTTTTAACAAAAATATGTAACTTCGACAAAGCTTCTTAAAATCCTTGTCTTATTAAAATTACTTGCAAATAAAACCTATTCAAGGACGGATGTGGAAGACGTAAGATATAACTTTGATAATTACAGCACAGCAGAATCACAGTTTTAAAAAACACACAGAACATAGAATTAAAAAAAAACACATTCGAAATCGATTTGTGTTTTGAATATTCCAAAAATGCAGGTAACAAAAATGACAATTGTTTGCATAATTAATATTTTTCGAAATGAAATTGACTCTTCACTCTAATGCTGTGTACAATAGAAATGTTCTAGGTTTAACCAAATACTTTTTCAATGGAATTTTTTCTGTATATCTTTCCAATTAGGTAATTAAAGTAATCGGTTTGAATATCGTAGGACGATAATCTAAAATTGCAACGTCAGTGAAACAAGATTTAAATGTTTAAAATAAAAAATATTTTTTGTTGTTAGAAATCAGCAAATGCGTCAAATCAGCAGTTAGTTATTTTTCGTATCATTTTAGATTAATCTAAAGGGATCAATTTTTTCAAGTTGTTTCCTGTTGCTTGAAAATTTTTAGTTCTGTCAAATGGAACTTTTAAAACTGTGGTGTATTCAAGCAGGCCTTAACGGGAGTATAAGGTGACACTGCTTTAAATATGTGGTAGTCGAAAAGTGATCACTTAAGCCAGCAGTACGATAGGTCTTAAGCTTTATATACACCCAAAAAGACTTCCATACCTTCTTTCTCATTATAAAACAGCTTCGTCTCTATGAGACATCTATAATATATCTAGATTATACGTGGGGTATAAAAGCAAAAGCAGCAATATCCAAAAAAATTTAAAAAATGTGTTGAACGCAATCACCGAAGATTACTAATTTTAAACGTACTTAATTCTAGATTTTATGTATCCATCCTTTTCAATATCATGTATACTATTAATTTGTAGTCTATGTTTCCTAGAAAATCTCTAATTAGTTACGTCATAAATAATTAATCCTCAATGATTGCAGTAATTTTTTTTTGGATATTGTTGCCTAATTTTTTATGCCCCGTTGTTGTGTAACATTTTCCCTCAGATATTTTTTTGGAAATTCCCTTATTTCCTCCTTTTATGTTGGTATTGTGTATATCTATAAAACGATTTCACAAATATATTATTAAGCCTTCCCGATTTGACACCTACCGTTTAGAATTTCATCAACACCATCAATGTCACGTGTATTATCATATAAAATTCACCGTCGTGCCACCCTGACGATACACCATAGGTAACAAGAAATGATTATAGAAATTATCATATAAACGAGATTTTAGAATGCAATTTAAACATCTTCTTAAGAGGCTAATCCTTACCTGAGATAACCTAACCGGTCGTCTGCGCTCGGTGGATTTATCTCAGGTATCTTAATTAAAGGACGATGTATTAAAAGTAGAACCAGATGCGGCGTCGTGTCGGTCCGCCGCAGTAAAACGTTGTTCCATTCGGTGTCAAGTGTTCCTGGCGCGGAAGAGCTCTGGCCGTAATCCTTAACTAGGATATACTGGTTGTTTAATGGTGATCTGCATGCGAGCACTTTTAATGCTCTTAAAACAGCCTCGCTCGTTGCTGCGCGGGTTATTTTTCTAAGGAAGATAAAGGTTTGAAATAAAATTTTATAATTAAGTTTTATTTTCTTTTAACAAACATATCTAGTGCTTAAACTGAAAAGGTCGATTGTCGTTAAAGGTTTTAAAAAAAATTTACCGCTGTTTTTACATATTATTTTATTTACGTAAAAATAATTCCTTCTAACAGCGACAAGAGAAAATATTTTTATATAAAATATTAACCAAACCTAACCTAACAATAATCTAGCCTAACCTAACCTAACAGGGGTGTGCAATGAGAACATTGCAGCATGACGTTTACGTAAAAATATATTTTGAAAAAATCGTATTTAAATATTGTCACGTGTCGTGGCTGCATGAAACTAATGAAAACACCGGAAATTAATTAGCGACTTTTCATTTAATTGACAGTCACTTAACACGGATCAAATTAATACACTGTTCATAAATTCAAACTAATTCACAATTTATCAATCGTCTACGAACACTTTATTATCGCTGGGTAACACTTTATTTATCACTATGTATTATATTATCACATGGTCAGGGAGGGGGACGAGTTTCTAGTATCTGCCTCACCATATGACGATACTTTTCATATTTATTTAGCATTAAAAATATCTTTTGAATTCCAAAGGTAATTATAATCTGAGCATATGCGTGGAGTGGGAGAGGATTAATTAATTAAGTTAATTTTCCTATAATTCTCATGACACTTCTCATAACAATCATTACATTTGGATTAATTTATTAATATTTTCTTCTATCAGGTACCGGAAATAATTATGTAATATTCTAGAAGATTTTTTAAAAATAAATTATTGTAAACTCGATAAATTTTTCTTACGAGCTTAAAAATATTTATCGACTGATTATGAACTCCTTCATTGTGTCGTGTGTAGGGAAATTTATGTGGAAAAAAGTGGTATAATTTCGCCATGTTAACTATTTACGAATACGAAAATTTTGAGTCTTACGCAGACTTATGTGCAATATATATACATACTTTATTTTGTTCTCAAATAGCTATCCACTTTTTATTACGCGATAGTTTCCGAAATTTCCAGGCATTTTCCAGAAATGGGAACGCCGTCGAAGGCACAAAGGGAATACTTTGAAAGCGACAGTAGCCACTAATATTCTATTTTTTAAAAGTGTACCTACACTGCAATGCTTAAGACTTCATTCCGAATTCAAAGAGAATACTTAGATGATTTAAAGTTTTAGGTACAGATTATTTTGTTCTGAAAATTACGCTTTTAAGGTGTACACAATAATTCAGGGTGATACTCATTTTATGAATATAAGTCGAAAATGTTTTAACCAATTGTAAAAATCTCAATATTCATAGAGATAAACGGCTTTTTTTTTTCGTTTTTCATTGCTTCTGAATTTAATTTTTTTATTTTAAATGAGACACTAACAGAATACTTGGTGTAAAATATATAAAAAAAACAATACATAACTTATTCACTCAATCTAATATCCCAATTACATGTCTTTGGCCTGCTCCAGCAACATGCAAATATTTATTGCATCAATGCATTATGTTCATGTACGAATTGACATGTACTGCACAGTGATAGGCGTGTACAGTGCACGTGGTGAACAAGCAAACAAAATAAAAATGGTAACAATCATATTGAATCGACATGACATAGAAAAATTACGGACGAGTGTTGCGATTGTTGTGCATAAGATCTACGTTTGCCGATTTACACGTAATACAAATATGTGTGTTTGTGTGTGCGCGTATCTTTATCTTCTATTATCTTCTGACTTATATACTTCTGATACTCTGACTTATCTTCTTGGTACTTCTAATTTTTCTGTATTTTATATCATCATCATCATTCTTGGCACTACAATCTTTGGTGGGTCTTGGCCTCCTCAATAATTTTCCTCCACTCATCCCGGTCTAGTGCCAGCTCTCTCCAGTTCCGAAGCTCTAAGGCAGAGATGTCTTTGAGGACATTGTCACTCCATATTAAATTTGGCCTTCCCAAGTTCCTTCGCCCTATTGGCCTTGAGTTCAGCACGGACTTTGGTGCTTGATGCTCGGACATTCTCTCCACATGACCCAGCTTCCGAAGTCTTCCCAGTTTTATATACATTTTGTGACGTTTGGCTCCTTAAATAGAGTATAGAGCTCATTGCTGTAACGTCTGCGCCAAAGTCCATTTTCTAGAACCGGTCAAAATTTTCCTTTCAAAAACGTCCAGTGCTCGCTCATTCCTCTTAGTTAGTACCCACGTCTCAGTTGCGTACGTGAGCACTGGCCTAATAAGCGTTTTGTACACTAATATCTTGGTGTTTCTTGACAGCAGTCTGGATTTTATCTGCTTTTGTAGGCGGAAAAAACAGCGATTTGCGCTCACTATGTGCTTCTGGATCTCCTCTGTAGTATTATTGTTGCTTGTTATCAGGGATCCTAGATATGTAAATCTCGGTACCGTTTCAAAATTTGTATTTTATATATTATTATTATTATTATTATTGATAATGGGCAGGCAGCTTAAGCTGATAGGCCCATATCACTGTCTCTCATTTGAATATCCAGCCTATTCTTAAATTGATTGACACTGGCTGCAGACACAACGCCCTCAGGCAAACTGTTCCACATATTGACCACTCTATTGCTTAATGCACGCTTTCTTGGGTTACACGAGAACCGAGACTTGTTCAACTTCAGGTGATGTCCTCGAAGGCCCACATTAGTGTTAAATGCAAACATATCTGTCATATTAGGAATATTGTAGTAGCCCGATAGAATCTTAAATGTCTCGATGAGGTCACCTCTTGCTCGTCGCTCCTGAAGAGTGGGCAGTTTCAATACTCTCAGCCTTTCCGCTTATTCCAGGTTTTTAATCTTCTGTAAAACTTCGGAAAATCTCCAAAGTATGGAATATCCAAAGTACCTATATAATATGGAATATTATAACTTAATTCCTTTTAATACGATCGAAAAAAATAATTTTAACCTTTTTGGTTTATATTTCTGCACTCTAATGAGCGCAGTCACCATATTAGGCTTAAAAAAATTCATTTTGAATCCTTTACTTCCATCACTAATTCTTGACCACGATCAGTCATAATACGAAATGCGAGTGTTGCATTCGATCGGAATTCCACACTGACATGTGGCCCGGCGCGTGTGAATTTTGCCATGTCAATATTTGTACAAGGGAAATTCGTATCAACGGCGTATGTAGACGTACACAACTCGAAAAATATCAGCGCACACGTATAAAATTCCCAGAGTCGACAGGGTGTGTGTTCGGTGACTGTCCAGACAAAATTCGCTTCAACAATAACCTGGGCCTACGACGAATGCCTAACTTATATTTTTTTAAGTAAGTGATGAATATATTCAAGGAAAGGATGGAAACGCAATCACAGTTATGAATGAAAATGTTTTGGTTTTAGGATGATTTCGATAGAAATATTATCTGTTAAAGAGTGTTCCATAAGGCGTAGTCAATAAAATTTTAATTAATTGTTCGAATAATATTTTTTCTTCTGTATGAAGGCTTGAACTTTGTGGTGACATTATTATTAAAATATAATACAAATCACTTTGTTTTCAACACTTAATAAGATTATACAATCTACATGTTTTAGTTAAAAAATCCCACAAATAAATAATCTAGAAATACTTGAAATTAGGATAGATGTTAATATTAATTCAAATATAATAAATACACAGACAAAATTTTTGCATAACCCACTATTGAATATTTTTAAACTTAAGATTCCATTCTCTCCAGATCACATTCCATAATAATTAACACCTCCGACCCCCCTCACCCTCTTACCGGCCCCTTACCCGTAACATATTTGCATGGTTTAACTTTTTCAATTTTTACTACACCAACAATCCTGAAGAAGAGAACATTGTTCTCTAAACATGTAGATTGTATAATCTAACAAAATGGTGAAAACAAATTGATTTATGTTCTATTTTCAAATTTAAATTTTCGATCATAACCAGCATATATTTATTTGTTTTTGTTTGGTTATTAAAATAGAGTTTCTTACACGGAATACGCGTAACATCAATATTCTTAATATTTTTGAAGTACGCTAAGCCTTGTGCTGTATTAGTAGCATACTAGTTTCGAGCTTTCAACTACTAGATCGCTAGGCGACCATTTAATTACCACTAGAACATGTAGAACGATATCAAAAGGAGAGTGACCGCGGGTAACAAAGTAAAGTAAAAGTGCTCTGAATGCAATTATGACCAATAAGAACCTGTCAAAGGAAGCAAGACTAGCGGTACACAATGGCGTTCTAGTGCCAACTCTGATGTACGGAAGTAAAGCCTGGAATTAGCAAAAAAGAAATAAAAGTTGACCGAATGCGGTGGAAATGCGATCACTAAGGCGCTTGTGTGGATAATCTTTGGTTGACAGAGTGAGGAAAGAACAAATTAGAAGTGAATATAATGCTGGCTGTAGTATGGTAGATAGAATAAAGAAAGGAGTGCTGAGACGGATTGGTTATGTAGAACGTATGGAAAAGGAAGGTTGAGAAAATATGTAGGACAAGTGTTGAAAGTAACAGGAATAGGAATAGAGGAGGCGAAAGACCTGGCATGATCAGATTCTACAAGTATTGGAGGATGGCCCTGTTAAAAGCCTCAACAATCATAGAGCATGTATGAATGTAAGCAAAAGATATAGAGAAATATGGCGTCCAATCCTCTCTGCCTACCCCTGAGGGGAAATGGCGTGATGGTTAGTTAGTTAGAACATGTATATGTATATGAAGTCTATTTTAGATACGAGTCCTGTAGTTCTTGTCCGATCAAAAAAAATTTTTTTTTAAGTAATTGATTCCGGATAACTATCTCAGTCGAATTTTCGTTAGTTAGTCTGGCTAGCGGCAAATAAATATACCTGTAAATATTCTTTACTTTCTAACATTAAAATGTACCAGAGAATCGTATAATACATATTTATCTATTTGCGTAAATCAGTTTCATAAAACTTATATTTATTGAGAGAATTAATAATAAATTATGTTTTAATAAAAATAACAATTATATTACGGAAGACTAACGCATAATTAAATCAACATTAACGTCTATAAGTCTGAGTAACTGAAATTTTTCTATGTGCATACATAGGTGTTCTTAGATCAGCGCTATCTTATTGCAATATTTCGAGGAGTTCATCGCCTTGCCGTGTTTCTTAAACGGACCCTCGACTTGGCTTCCATCTTGGGTGTGATAAACAGGTCCCTATGTATGAGATAAGAAAGTTCATTGTTAATTCAAAAGATGTCACCGGGAAGGCAAGTCGCGATACCATCTGCAATACTCCTCCCACGCTCCCCCATACCTCCAGCGCTGGGGTCAGGGAGACCGGCGAACCCTTTCTTCATAAATCATAAATATTATAAGTGACAGTTGACTAACTTGACCATACAATGGGAAAGACATAATGCTTTCCCATGCAGTTAGAACATCCTTCTTAGAACCCTTTGTTTGTGGCAGCTAAAATATTGACTCCCTTTGAACAAATCAAAAAAATTAAGGAAAATTTAAATTTGACTTATCAGTGACTGTTTAATCTTGATCTTAAAATAGTGCATACGTAAATACATAAATGAGCTCTAATATAAACGAAGTTTCATCAATCCAAATATAATAATTTCTTTATCTGTCCGCCTGTTTGTCTGTATGACCGTAACTCTGTGTGACGTCTGTAATTTCGTTCGAATTCACGGCAAAAAAAAAATGAAATCAAACGGTTGCGGCTGGAGAAGGGGCTTGAACCCCGGGTGAGCATAACCACCACCGCATATGCGTGACCCGTCAGAAATACACTACATATAGGACTTAACAAAGATGCGAACCAATTATTATTATTATTTTATTATACAATATTATTATTCTATATTTTTCTCGTTTATTATAAGTTAAAATTTATGTTAAAAATTATTTAAAATTAATTTGTACCTACCTAAGTACAAAAATAATAATATTTAGCAAATTTTGTAAAATTGGTAGATATTTTTTTTATTCTAAAGATTATGAAAAATTCTTCATCCTGCATTATCGAAACTGTGCAAGAAAACATAGATAACAATTTTTTTAATCAGTTCTCAAATATTAATTTGAGAAAACTAACAAACTTTGTATAAACCACACTAATTTCAGTCTGCACTGAAATCAGTTTCGTTTATGTATACTTTTTAGTTTTCTAGAATTAATAATTATGACCAACCACAAAGTTAACGCTGTAAACATCAATAATAAATAATTTGTCAATATCTTTAACATTAATAGTTTTATAATATTAATTGCTCATGTCAATGGATGATATTTTGACCTCAAGATTTAAAATCGGATCCAATAAAGCTCTATGAAATCTACTTAGTTTCATTTGACCTCCATGCAAAACGTGTAGATTCTCTTCTTCGCGGTGTGTGACAAGGTGTGTTTAAAGTCATGGCAAATTGAGTAAGAAACCCCGATAAGCTCTGTTGTTTCAGAACCTCCGAGGGTTAATCCTTTAAGCTCCATTAATACATGCACTGGCTGTGATACCCTCAACTGCAATTAAGGCCCCTTGGTTGTATCGTGGAAAGATTAATCGTTATTCTAATTAAACAGTGTTTATGCATTGTCCTTTCGCGATAGTTTTCACAAGATGGAGGGTTTAGGTAATATTTAAACAGTGTGTTTGAATTTGAAATTTCATTACGTTACAAGAATTTTTTTTTTTTACATCACTTCCTAAAGATTTGAAAGCGAAATTAATTTATGTAATAATAAAAGTATCAAGGGAAGGCATTATTATCACAAACTGTGTCCATTTTTTTGTTTTATTTTTGTTTATTTTTATGTAACTTTTTTTGAATTGTGTTGAAATGAAAATGCCTCCCTTTTAAACCGATATTTTATTTTTATCTACATACCATTATCATCGATAACCTATGTACGTTTAACGCGAAAATACACAGAACCCGAAATTTTGATGGCCACTCTTGGGAGTTGTTAAGTTGTTACAGTCAATTGTCAAGTATAGCAATTGACAAGTATAGCAATTGTCAAGTATAGCAATTATCAAGTATAGCAATTGTCAAGTATTGCAATTGTCAAGTATAGCAATTGTCAAGTATAGCAATTGTCAAGTATAGCAATTGTCAAGTATAGCAATTGTCAAGTATAGCAATTGTCAAGTATAGCAATGCCTTTACGTCGGAGAGACTTTCCGAGAAAGTTGGCCGTAAAGGGAAATGTGGTACAACAAATAAATAATTTGAATAAAAGCCTATACAAACTTCATAGGATCCAAACTGAAATTTACAGAAATATTTGAAAAAATAAACAAACTTTTTTTTTATTGAATGTTAATATTTTGGCGTTTTATTTAAATATGACACTTTTATTTAATTTTTTTATATATATTGTATTGTAATAAATGCAAATTTGAATGATCCAATCCCTGAGTCTGATAAATGAAGAGTTGCATGATATCATGCTATCTTGCATCTTTATCATCTATTCAGGTCTAAAAAAAGCATTCCTTGGTATGTAAAAAGACTAACCCGTATTTATGAAAATAAATAATAGACGAAAAATTTTCGACCGCAAATCGAAACGTAAGGATAATTTAAATAAATAAATTTTATCAAAAAGCCATATAAGGAGGGACCGTATTATGTAATGTGAGAATATTAAAAACTCGATAACATATTGTCGTTACATATTGAATGTGAGTATATTAAAAATTCGATAACATAAATATTGTCGTTGCATATTGAATATGGTCTGTGTAACTGAGCGCATTCTGAGAAAATGAAAAATATCTGTTTGTGGAAAACAACACATCGATTTCCCTCACCACACACAAGAATCATAATTCTTTTTGGTGAGATATATACATACAAAAAAAATTGAATTGTAAACATTCTCTAGGTATCATTGTAATAAAATATTATACATATATTATAAATTAAATAAAAAAAAAAAATTGATTGAGGAATTAGGCAAACAGTATTTATATCAATACCAGCCGTACACGTGTGAAAAAACACGGGACATCATAGGCAATTGCAGGATTTTGAATCTGAAAAATAGAGAATAAATAATTATGTTTTTTATTGACTTTTTACATTTTACATTTTCTTAAACCAAAAACCAAATGTAAAATAATAATTATACTAGAAATTCAAGACCGTGTAATTTCGACCCTTACGTGTTGCTTGATGTCACACTTTAATTGTTTGATTCCAGAAAGTTACGGACTTAACCTACCAACATACAGACGGACAGAATGAGAGATAGCGAAATTATTAAATTTAGATTCAAAATATTTCTTTGAAAGTATGTAGAATAAAAATATTTTGAATAAAAAAAAATACCAATTTTATTAATGTTTCCAAGGATCTTTAAGCAAACTGTATTTGATTTAGCTTTAATTTATACCTATAGAAGATATCGACTGTTTTTCGCAAAATTATTGGTGAAAAAAAAATCTCAAATATTGGTGTAGTATGCAGGGACGTACAGTAAGAACAAGAAGAATGTCTTTTTCCTAATCATATATTTTGAAAAGAAACCCAATTAAGAGATATATCTCTTTTTGGGTTTTGTAATATTCCAATCACATTAATTAACATATTATTCAGATTGTCATATTGCATAATATTCTGCTAGATAAATATTTAATTACGTTTTTTTTCCAAATATATGTTTAAATAAAAGTCATGCTTTTTGTTTTCACTGCACGCCCCTGGTAGTATGAAGTTTAAAGAAAATTTATATTAAAAATACACTAAGTGAAAATCAGTATTTTACTTAATTTTTTCACATGGGTTATATGCAGAGTTATTTGGAAAACATTGATAACCTCACAGGACTATATTACTGCCTTGATTATGAGTCGAAAATGTTCAAGCCGCCATGATATATTATCAATATTTATATAGTTATGCATATCAAAGTTTGCATTTTTTCAATATATTTCTGACTTATTTTTTACAAAACGTTGAATTTTTATTATAGTAACTTATATTGATTACGAAAAATTCATTCGTTTCAATACAAGTTAAATAAAATGATAAAAACCTTGCAGAAATACCAAATGGAATATTTTCCAATTGGAATTCAAAAGGTTTTATTATTTTATTTGACTTGTGTTAAAAGGAATGAATGTTTCATTTTCGATATAAGTTACTGAAATAATAGTCCAACGTTTTACAAAAAAATAAGTCAGAAATATTGAAAAAAAAATTTCAAACTTTGATGTCGCATATCTCCATAACTATTGATATTAGGTCATGATTGCTTGAAAATTTTCGACTCATAATCGAGGTAGGAATCTACCTGTAAAGTATTGTGGACTAGTTCCGTTACACTCTGTACATCATGTCTAATTTTTTAGAAGATGGAGAAAACATTAACTTTTTCATCAAAAAAATTAGACATAGACCATACTTGATTTGAAACGGCAATACGTTAAAATAACTATTAAAAGTAGGTTCCCATATGAAAACTGTAATAGTTCAGTGTTTTATCGAAATGTCGGAATGCATTTTGTCATATGGAATAATACTATCTGAGTAGCCCGGAAACATTAATGTAATATCTATCCTATTTCATTCTGCCGACGCTATTTGAAATTTTTCAATCCTGTCTTCCGACGTATTATATCGGTGATAATTCAAAACCTTTGAAGGAAAAGCCTTTGTAAGCTGACTCAGACGAAACCTCATATCCTCCGTTCTCGCGAGCTCAGAGTGATAGCATTTAAGGAAAAAGATCTCGAGGGTCATGTGTTGTTTTATGGCGTTATGATAAAGGGTGTAGGAAAATGAGAAAAATTTACGCGAGGCTTGCGCATAATTACGTGTTTCCTTGTACCGCATGTTTTTATCATAATTAATTATGAATTTAAATAACGTTTACCAACCTGCCGACATTAAATATTCAAGTCGGTCTAGCTACGAGCATTATGTTTTTTAATTTATGCGATAAAATAATAAAGGCAATGTTTATAAGTAGATAAAATCAAAAACAGAGCAGAGCCTTCGAATTGACAGATCACTTAATTAATCCGGTTGATACTTGTTTGGCAATTTATCCGCAGGTGATAAAGCAGTCCCTGAATAATTTGAATTTTATATACGCCCCGACGCCTACTCACTGTTTTATTGTTTTTCCGAACCTATTCTTCTTACTTTTATGAACACACTAATATGCTTGTATTGCCAAACACGCGGAGGCTTCTTAGGTACATACTAATACAGCTCATTCGTTTATGCCTCCATGACTTTTTTAATATCCACCAGATGAAGGATCTATAGCCTGAAAAGGGAGGTGCCGCTGTAAACGTAAAGGATTTTATTAAAAAATGCAAATGATAAAACGAATCAGTAAAACCCATAAAAAACTAATTTATGCTGACTTTGGGAAAATCAAAAAAGTGTGGATAATATAGATGCGTAGAGGAGGACAATTTAACATAGCTGTATCTCCGTTGGGGTAGGCAGAAAGAATGGCACGCCACAATCTCCTGTCCTGACATACAACTCTCGTCTCATCCATATTTATTCTTCTTCACAAATCACTTCATCTTGGCAAGCTTCAAAACTGTTGAGGCTCGCATAACATTTTTTTATTTAATAAATAAATTCATATGATTTTTTTACAACAATGATAACTAATAGATATTAATTATAAAATTATTATATATGTTATACCTCACCGGGGAGAATCAAGGTTCTTGTGTGTGGTGAGGGATAATCACTTACAAAGGAAAAATTTACATTAATAAATTTACATCATATATCCTTTTTCCTCTCCAATCCTCTCTTCAATCATTCGCTCAACATGACCAAGCGATTCTTTGTTATTCAATTTACTATGCTTAGATAAGATAGAATAATAAATACGTATTTCATATCGTTAATGACCCTGATAGATAGTCCTATTATATACACTCAACACAAATTTTCACAAAATAAATAGAAAAGCGTTGGTTTTTAAGCTTTTTCTTTTATTATATATTTTTTATATATTTATTCCAGTTTTCTACTTATTTAGTGTATATTTCGATATGAGCTGTAAAACTAATGTTTGTATTTCCCTTTCTTCGATTTTTTTCTTTCATCCTGCATCAAGATTTTATTTTTATTTTTGATTTTTACTCTGCTTGCTTGAAAGTGAAAAATTAGGCATTGATCTTAAGGTGATGAAATGATTAAAAAAAGGCTACCTATTTCAGAACAAGTATTTTTATACACCTAGGTGTATAAAAATACCCTCGCTAGCGAGGTAGTTAGTGGCTAAGAGGCTTGCCATATTAAGCATTTAGTGTCATTGTCAATAGCCAATAAACGCCACTGAAATGAAATGCCGAGATGGCGATTTTTAAAATTTTATACTACACCAGAGCACTTGACTGAATTTCTGTAGCGAAACACCACAAAAGCACCCAGGCTTGAAAGAATCGCACGAATGTATTCAGGTTTAGTGTAGATAAATTGGCGTTTATCAGACATAAAAGACTATTGAAAAACGCGAAAGAATAAAAAGCATGAAATTAACTTGTGATAATGATAATTATATATAAGAGGATACCTTTAAATGGCGTTGCCTGATCTGTACAATACACTTTCCGCAGGAGTAGCTGAGTAGCTCTCTTCAATTTGCGGCTTCTATTGTCGCTTTCTATCCTGTCGTCTTCAACATGCTGATGCGGCTCGTATCAAAGTGGGCCTGATTTTCAAGCTGACAAGTTGTATTTTGCATAGTACGTTGACGGATGCATCGTTGAACATGCCAGCAGCGAGATAATTTTTTCTCCGCTGGATGTAACTTTACTCAGGACACGCCCAGCATCGTGAGAAATACTGAACCAGAACTGAGTGAAATACTGACCTAAAACTGAGTGAAATACTGAACTAAATCGTATTCATGACAACCATGAACTTTTTTCGCAAAGGTCTCACGTCAAATTATAGGTTTTTGTTTACCTGCGTAAGGGTCAAATGGAACGAGGGATTACGGACGGCGCGCGGTCAAACAACTGCCGTGTTGTCTTTGATCCTTCATGTCTCGTTTAATTTGTGTAGTTTTTTAAAGCAAGTATGCTTTCATTGAAGTTAAAAAAAATCTAAATATTCATCAAAAATTTATATAAAAGATGACCGGAATCTGTTTGACATCCACGTCGATTCGACATCAAATAAACAAAACAATTTTTTTTAAGAACACCAAGATATTTTGATGGTTCGACATTATAATCCGTATACGTGTAACAAAATAGTGTCACGTATCGTGACTATGGAAAAAACGAATGAAAACGCTGGAAATTTATTACCTATTTATTAATTAGTGATTACTTCATTATTCAATGTGCAATATATCACTCGTAAATAAACACTTTATTACGGCTAGAACACTTTATTTAACATTCACTAGAACATTCCATTCCGTTCCAGTTTCCGCTCGCAGTAATTGCTCGGGTTTATTCTCCTTTTTAGGTAGAACTTCAATAATTCGCTCATTTATCGCTCCGAATGTACACCCTGGCCGTCACGGCTTGCAGCCGACTTTGCAGTGTTTTCGCCTATCGAACGCGACTGCAACAATAACTCTCCCGCCGCTCCTATTTATATCTGAGAATGCTGGTATCGAACCTACTAGATTTTCAGTGTTTACTCGAACATTCCCGCGGCTTATAGGCTTTTCTGGGTTTTTCTCGAATGTTTCAGATGCCTCCCGAAAGCCGTAGAGCCCGTAGATCACCCTTCTCGATTCTTTTATAGTGTTGTGACAAATGAAAGGTGTACGTAATTATTTTTAGTATCTTGTTACGATAGTAATGTAACTATTTTCATTTTAAATTATTTAAATGCCATTACTGTATAACTGTTGGGTGTTGAAAAGTTAAATTGCACCGTAGTCTATGTTGACATAGAAACACAGAGTGAAATTTAATTTAATTAATAAATCCCTTAAAATGTCATTTTAATTAGACAACGTAGATCCATGACTACTTTCCAAAGATCTTATCTAAAAATGCAAAAGTCTTAGATGTATATTAAGTGAGTAACACGGGCATAAAAAATAAATCTTGTCTATTTTTGAGTGTTGGAGTAACCATCACCGAAAAATGCAACTGAAAATGTATTTTTTAGAAAATTGTACGGTGGTGTAATCCCTTACATAGAAGGTATTAAAATCTCATTAAAATATATTCCCGAATTCAAGTCAGGTAATTCACTCCTACGTTGTAGTTCAGGTGTTGCCATAACCCTTTTCTCTGTAATTACAGTTCACGTATGTTTTTCACGGCGAGTCGCCGCCGAATTTATATTTATATATTCATCCCTCGACATTCTAATTATAATTCCAATTAATCATAAATATTGCCCGTACGAATCTTATTTAATATTCTTAACAAAAGTCACCCCAGACATGTGGGTGGGACCTTTTAATTTGACGAAACGTATCAACACATTTAAGTCTCAGATGCGTCATAAACGCCCTTTTTCTGGTCCGAAAACGATATTCGTAAATTCAGATACATAAATAAAATTGAAAAATGTTCTTTTTAATGGTACATTGAACCCTAATTTTCTGCATGTAAGGCTGAAATACTAATCATTAGCAAGCAAAACTTGAATATAACATTTTATAATATCTTTTAAAAATGTTATATTCATTCTTGATTGAATAACTTAACCATTAATTATTTTCACACATTTTTGGATGGGCTTTTCCAATATTGTTAGTAAAAAAATTAACCAGATACGTATTCCAAAATAGTGGACAATGCTGCTTTTGCTTTGAGCATATTTGGATATTGATGTTTAGGTTAGCATAAAATTGATATAAATTTTTACTGCAATATGAAGCGGCCATTTTGTGAATTGTCAAATCTTCGGGAGTTGAATGGTTGAAATGAACGGAATGCTTGAAATAGTGATTTGGAAAAATGGTTTTTGAAGAGATAGAGCTGTATTTCTTTCAAATTTCAATTTCACATTCAGTACATTCTATATTGGTTATTCTCGGCGAATGTATTCAAAATATTTTAAATTTTTTTATACCCCTTATATGACATATTATAATTAAATTTTAAGCTTTCTTTTAAATAAAACAATTTCGCAATTATATATAATAGCTGTAAATATTTTATTAATTATTCGCTAAAGCATTCCATCCAATTCTTGCACGTAGCAGTCACATTCACTTCTTTCGCCACTTAGGTAACAACTCGCTAGATTATTTCGCTCGATATCTGTCGCTCCAAAATTTAACAACTGGGCACATCGGCCGTCGTCCCACGCGTACTTCGCACCGATCGAAATGTCAAAACGACTCCACTGCGCATCTGTTGGTCCTGCTTTAAATACGCGATACGCTGATCTTTTGATCTTTCGAACTTTCGAGAAGATTATTTTTCTTTCTAGTGTTAAGGAGAAGGTTCCCGTCGCCTTTAGGCTGTTCCAGGCATCTCCCGAATATTGTAGATAATATTAGTGTGGTAGAAGGTGCTAGAGCAGTCCGTAGTGTTGTTCCAAGGAGACATATTACAAGGGATTTCGTTACAGTATTTTCATGAGACTATATAATTCAATTTTTTAAAATATTATTACAGCTGATTATCTAAGCAATGCTAAACGTTGCTCTAACCGCAAAATACCTTATGCTTTGCTTTGCTAAATGCTAGCTATTAGCTGCTTTGGGAAAGCCAAATTACCTTGCGATTAATAGGTGATCTCGCTCAGGATCATCATGAAATTAGAGATTGTAATGTGTGTCAATACATTTTGGTCCATAACAGGAGCGTTAGCAGTTTGTTTCCACATTGGTCCGCAACATGTAATAAAGGCAACAGATGGCGCTTGGCTTCATATTAAAAGGACAATTATATTAAGGACTGTTGAACTTCCCGGTTACCGGATGTGCTCTAGTTGGTACCTACTGCTTATGTGTCCTCGTGTGATATTCTTTATGCCAGCTGTTGCTTTATTACAGGATTTACGAGACGTAATATAGTCGGATTTCACACTCATGGTTGATGTACTGTGTCCTCGGGCTTAATTCTTAAAACAAAAAAAGAAGAGAGAATTTTTGTAAAAATTTTAAAAATAATTTTATCTAATAATATAAGATACAGTATAGCAAATATAATTATAGCATAAAAATTAGAGTGCACACATTGATATTTTATATTTTGATAACATATCTATTAAAATTAGATGAGTACTAATATTTTTTCCAGTTAAGTTTAATGTATGTGTACATTAATAATGTAAATTAAAATTCAATTTAATTAAACTTTAAAAACAAAATTATGAAAACATTCAAGTTTCTTTATTTATGGTTTTTGTGTTTAATTTGTAGAACTCCATATTTATTTTAAAATAAATTAAATTTTAATAAATATTATTATTAAATTCTACGGGTTAAGTATTTTTAGGTGTTACAGCTGTTTCGGCTTGTAAGGCTTGTTCGGACTATTTGATACTGGCCTTACAAGCCGAAACAGCTGGAACACCTAAAAATACTTAACCCGTAGAACTTAATAATAATATTTATTTATTATATAAAATTTAATTTATTTTAAATTTCGCTAAAAACATTCAAGTTTCATAAAATACGACTAAATGTGTGATTTTATTTTACAAACGAATCATTGAAAGATTTGGCAGATACTTCGTGGTGCAACATTATAATTGAAAATATGCTTTACTTTACTTTGTAATACACACATAATATGAGTTATTAAATTACTACTATAGTTTCGAGAGGGACAGTCCCTTTCATCATCAGATATAGGTAATAGATGATGATTAGGGGGACTGCTCCTCTCGAAACTATAGTATTAATTTAATAACTCATATTATGTGTGTATTACAAAGTAAAGTAAAATATATTTTTAATTATTTTGAATTTTTCTCAACCTCATCAGTTAAATGAATGAATTAATTAATTAAAAATTAAATGCCACCAGCAAGTGGTTCGACCATGTAAAGACGGGATTAAACACGATTTTCAATATTTTTTTATAATTAACTTAAACTAAATTGCACATACAGGTGTTAACATAACAGAATGATAATATTAACGCTTACCCACCCACCTTTAAAAGATAATTTAATTCTCTTGTTTAAAAATAAGGGCATTGTCATATATTGATGAAGTAAATCAAACACTAGTAAAAAAAGTGGATGGAGCAACTTACAAAATTTGTTACAAGTTACAAAATTTAATAGGGCTTGAAGATGAACACTCACAAAACGAAATTATTAACAGCATCAAAAACTAATCAATAGAAAAAGTCACCCAATACAAAGTGCATGGGTGAACGAGGACTGGGATCCATCTCAAGAAGTAAAAGCTCGAATAGAGATGCCAAGAAGTGCATTTTTTTTTTTGTTTTGTGCAAGTTTTTGCATTTTCTAACCGTGACCCAAGCCTTAAACTAATAATGCGTATGATTCGGTGTCATATTGTTACCATTCTCTTATAATATGGGGTGGAGCATGGATACAACACCAATAACTAATCCGCAAAGTCGAGGCTTTCGAAATGTGGCTCTACAGACGCATATTGAAAGTTTCCTGGAAAAAAGTGAATTGAGTGACGAACATTGAATATTTTAGTCCTTCCGGCGTATTAAAAAAACGCCGAGAAGTGCTACGGAATATCAAGATAAAAAAGCTTTAGTATCTCGGACATATTTTGAGATGACCAAAATATAGTCTTAACCAACTCATCCTCCAGGGGAAAATAAGTAGTAAAAGAAGCAAAGGAAGGCGCCACATTTCATGGCCGCGAAACTGACACAAGTGTAACTCGACTGAGTTGTTCCGTGCGGCGGTAAATAAAGTCGTAATCGCCAGAATGATCGCCGACAAGAGATGGCGCCATAAGAAGAATAAATTCAAGAAATTTAACGTTTTTATATACACAGGGTTATTTGTAAAACATTAATAAACTCGCAAGACTATATTCCTGCCTTGATTATGAGTCGAAAATGTTCAAGCTATTATAACCTAATATCAATAGTTATGGAGATATGCGACATCAAAGTTTGCATTTTTTTTTCAATATTTCTGACTTATTTTTTGTAAACGTTGGATAATCATCATAGTAACTTATATTGAATATTAAAAATTCATTCCCTTTAACACAAGTCAAATAAAAACCTTCGAATTCCAATTGCAAAACATTCCAATTTGAATTTTTTCAGGGTTTTTATCATTTTATTTAACGTGTATTGAAACGAGTTAATTTTTCGTAATCGATATGAGTAACTGTAATGATAGTCCAACGTTTTACAAAAAATAAGTCATAAATATTGCAAAAAAAATGCAAACTTTGATGTTGCATATCTCCTTAAGTATTGATATTAGGTCACAATAGCTTGAACATTTTCGACTCATAATCAAGGCGGGAATATAGTCCTGCGAGGTTATCAATGTTTTCCAAATAACCCTGTATAGTACATTTTAAATTATTCTGCCTGTATATAGTTGGGAGTTTCTAGCTTTTCTTCATCTTCTTATTTTGATTTATTTTAATATTTTGCTAATCAAATCTTACTTTCGGGTTGATGCGTAATTCACTTAACATGAATTAAACATAACGCTATTTTTAAATTACACTATTTCGCAGTACATCACTCGTAAATGAACACGTTATTGTCGATGGATAACACGTTTTTAATATGCAACATTCTATTAATTAATGTGTTCTATTAATTAATCACTAATTAATTAATAGAACACATTAATTAATAAATGATATATTTTACTGCAATTTTTTTGATAACTCTCTATGTTGTGCTAGTTTTTTTATCAGCGATAGTTTGGAGATGAAGAAGTCATTCGGACAATTTTGAACACCGGCATCCTTGTTAAAGGAGAGTCATCGGATTGTTGAAAAGAAAGAAGAAAAAAATCGACCTCTTATAGGGTTAGGTTTATAGAATATGCGAAAAGTCGATACTAACTAAATAATACCAATTACAACTCTACTTGTCTACAACTAATCTAATAGACTCACCGAGTTCAACAATATGTTAAAACTTTTTGCAAGATGAAAGAAAACTCTCTTAAAATTTCAAATACGGTAGCGCTTACAGTGTTCAAGTTATTAGCGAACAAATTTGTACATAATATTCACCATTATAATATTGGATACAGTATATTTATAGGTAGGCACGATTTTATTAAAATTAACTTGATCCAATTCACTTGAAAAAAGGTCTAAGTAAGATCCAATATGAATTGTATAATGTAATATGTTATAAAACCTCATATTTGATCTGTTAGTACTCAACATACAATATTGATTACATTGTAGATACGTAATATTGTCATTAATTTATCGTTTGTGAAACTTTGTATTTTTGAATATCTATCTGTATTCTATATTTGAAATTAGAAAGTCCATAATGAAATTGAGTTTTCTAGTGAAGGCATTAGAAAACAATTTATAAATTAAAAAAGTTAAGTTGATACTTCAATCGATAGTTATACTGCCATCTGCCAGTCTACGTTACAAACTTTACATTTTATGACCCTCTGTCTAGGATATGTCGTTACTTTAATGGATATTGTTATAAAGATATTTATATTTTCTCTCTGAGTTTTTCATATTATCGCGTGTCGTGGTCGTATCGGCGATTTATTAATTAATGAATAAATAATTACTCAAGTCATTTAACACGAATTAAACATAAGGCTATTTTTAAATTACACTATTTCGCATTATATCACTCGTTAATGGACACCTTATTGTCGCTGGGTAACACGTTTTTAATATTTACTAGAATATTCTATCCAAACCCCGCACGTATTATTTATCGCTTATTTTCAACGCCGTTAGGTACTTCGCTCGATATCTGTCGCTTTGTAATTCACTACTGGCTACTCTGGGCGTCATCCGGTGGCTCGTACGTACTTCGCTTTGAATCAAAACACGACAACTCTTGCGCCACGGCCTAGTTCCGTATTTATACCCGAAAATGCTGGTGTTTTCGTACTTTCTAGATTATTCAAGTGTTTAGGACAAGTTTCTCAATTGTAACAGGCATTTCCAGACGCGTGCAGATGGTTGTAGATCACCCTAGATTGTTATAGGCTATTCTCGATCCTTCTGTAGTGTTGTTGCAAGTGACATTAAAAGGAATTCGGACAGTGCGTAAATTCTTTTTAGCATCTCGTTACAATATATAAAAGCTATCATCGCACTTATTGCATAAGTTTAATTTATTTTTACCATATTATGTCAACTCTGGGCATGACGTAGATACTGTTCATTTTTTAATGCGTATTTTTATTATTTTCCTGAGTATCTGAATAATTGTAAAAATTAATAAAAAAAGCATAAAAAAATTTAAAAAACCTTTTAGTTGTTTAAACATAAACAACTTAATTTGACTACATGTCGTATCCTAAAAAATTTGAAATAATTTTGTGATTTTAAAGCTCATTCAACTATCATTGAAAGATTTGGCAGATACTTCGTGATGCCACATTATAATTTAAAACATGTTTTACTTTACTTTGTAATACACACAAACAATACGAGTTATTAAATTGCTACTAAAGTTTCAAGAGGAGCAGTCCGTCTCATCATCAGGTATAGATAATTACTAACTTAAATACAAAATTTATCAATCTAATCGGGTAGGTCAGGGGGACGCGCGGTGGGGAAGGATATTTTTTCCCCGAACAGCTCTAGGAGTGGTGAAGTGGACTGAAATGTTTTAAGTTTACTGTCCCTTATTTAAATGTATGTGATTCAAATCATTTTATATCTCAAGAAACACACCTTTTCTTATATGACTAAATGATTAACCCGTGTCGTGTAAAGTTTCGCCGTTTAATGTAATTCATATAAATATTTGTATTTTTTATAATTATAAATATCAATTTTTTTTTTTTTTTTTTTAAAAAATAGAGATGTGAACACGTAATACGTGTCACATCAATATTCTTACTATTTTCAAACTAAGCTAAGCGCTTGTACTATGAATTGATAGCAATTTGATTGCGTCTATCATTAATTCACGAAATATTGTATATTACCACCAGTTATTATGAGGAACCAGATCTATCTCAAGAATTCTTCGTGCAAGTTCTACGGATGTTTACTATATACTATTTTAATGTACAAAAATGATGGGTAGAAATTGTTAGACACAATTTATTCTTAACCATAAATTATTGTCTTAACAACTCAATTAGCGCCGTGCAAAGTAATTAACAATTGATTAATTTAAAACATTGCTTAAACTTTCATCGTAATGTAAACAGATTATGAAATTTGTTAAATTGTTAATAAAATTTTCGTCGTAATGTATCACTCAGAAGTTTGTAAATTCAAATTCGCACATGTCGTACAAACTATTATCTGTAGCGTTATAAACACCTGTTAACTTTATAATGTTTGGGAGCTTTTGTAGAAATCTCGGTGAAAAGTCGGGAACACTTACACGCGACATGATGGGAAATACAAAACATTATCTTTATTTAAAACATTTTCACTTTGAGATTTGGAGGCGTAAACGAACACAATTACTAAATGACATAAACATGATATTAATTATTAAAAAATAAATATGCATTACTTTTTAGAATATCCTGCGTACGTTTTATGAATAAACATTACACACACTATTAATCATAGCAGTTATGAGTCACGAATTGCGTTTAAGAAATCTAAAAAAACTAAGGATATATATTGACGGCCTAATAAAACATAATAACCCCAATCAATAGTCAGGGAACAAATACCTACTAATACATCAATCAGTTGTATAATATGATGAATACATTTCTTAAAAAAATAAATTATTTTCGATGTTTACAGCGTTGACTTTGTTGTTGGACTAATTATTAATTTTAATTTACTAAAAACTTTGTACAAACTATTTGGCGTAACATTACATCTATCGGTTCCAATACCATTAACCTTACAGTGGTATTGAAACGGGTACACATAAAGTTACTCCCAAGTGGTTTATACAAAATTTTAGTTGATAAAAATTGACAATATAATTTTGGATGCTTCTTTTCTTGTATATTTAATATTTATATTTAGCTACTATATAATGCTGTTGTGTTTTAAAATTTATAATAAATTTTAATTGAAATTCTATGTGGTACGGAAATATATGTGGGTTACAATTCGGAACACTATATTTTCCAAAGTGCATAGTAATTTTATTATAATAGAGTTTTGAACAATGTATAAATATAACATTATTCTAGATTAAAGACATATAAAGATCTAATAAATATCGTGAAACAAAAATAAAAATATCTAAGACTTTTACAGTTCAAAACAAGTAATTAAATTTTTAAATTTACCCAAAATATTTTTTCGTCGATTAGATTTTTCTGTATATTTTTCTAGTTGAATAATTAATTTGGTTTTAAATAAATTAACGTTTGTTGAAATTATATGCCATCAAAGCTTTTTAAATAACACAGTATAATTTAAAGCATGCAATTAATTTCTAGTCAAACATCTGCTAATTTATCAAACACAGGGATACGTCTTCTATCCTTCCTTCTACGCTTCCTCACAGGCTTTATCATTAATTAAATGCATTTTCGTATTAACACCAAAAGCCTACCAGATCCTTCTACAGAAATTAATTATTGAAAGGCACGCTGTGAGGAATTCGATACTTCCTTAAATGACGGTTATTGCGCGGGATAGCTACATCCTTCAAGCAAATGGTATAACCACGTAATCTAAAATCTGTGCTCAAACCTGCTTCATAAACATAGATATAAACACCATACATTTTTAGGGGAATAAAATAAATACAGCTTCAATTAATTCCCTATTTAAAAAAATAGTGTATTACCCACTAATTGTAACTTTAAAAGCGTTTCAAAGTTTTGTAGTAATTGATTATATTATGTGAGAAGAATGTGATTTTCCTGTAAATTCTAGTACCTGCGTATGTATATAGATGGGAGTCAGAAATACGAGTGAGTTCTTTTATATAAAAATATAACCTCCACAGCAGTAAAAACTTAATGGAAAAGGAACGTTAAGACACCACTACCCTTTTTTGATGTTTTTATGCTCTTGGATTTGTACTTACATATACATTCGCGCATGAAGAAAAATAATGAAATAAATCAAATAATTATAATGCCCTCAGATTTGATTCATCTCATGAAATTGTTTAGTGGTTCATCGTTTGTTTTGAAAAATACTGAAATTAATTAAAGATTTATTTTTTTAATAAAATATCACTTTGTTTGATTCCACTTAATTGAGTTATTACCAACTAGTTTCGGCTCACAGCTGAGCCTCAATAAGGGTCAATCAACAAACAATCCAGAAAGCATTAAGGGAAGAAAGAGACAGAACGACGAACGTCAACTTTGGGAGGGTCAGGTGAGAGAGAGGTGGTATGGGTAGGTGTGGAAATTATAAGGGGAACATATCTAGAATTGGGCTACGCGATAAATCTAATTGTTTTTTAGGTAATTTTATTTTTAGCGATTTTAAGAAATTAGATAAATTAATTCAATTCTATTAATCTCTTAAATAAGGGCTCAAAGATGGAACAAAAACGGAAATACGAGGTGTGATCAAAAAATATGGTGAATGAGTTTTTATAGCAGCAACTGCTGATACTGGATTGATCCCGGTAGCCTGTTCCTTTGATAATAATAGTGACAAGTAAGAAAAGGCCACATCATGGATTTCTAACAACGCGTGTTCTGTTTCAAGTTGAAAAAGACTGCCAAAGAAGTTCATCAAATGTTAAAATCAGTATATGGCGATAATATGATGACCATGAAGACTATTTACAAGTGGTGTGAGTGATTTAAAAGTGGAAATGAATCCAAAAATATCCTTGCAAAGCATTTTGACTGAATTTGCAAATGACACGAGTGAGTGCTGCATGACGACAATGTACAATACGACATCTCGCTTCTGATCTGCGAGTTATTGGCGGAAAAAATCCAGTCTGTCCACATCCGCCTTACTCTTCGGATTTAGCACCATGCGACTTCTGGGTCTTTCCAAAAATAAAAACCGTGATGAATGGACAATTTTTCGACACCATTCCCGACATTGAGAAGGCCACGACAGAGCAGCTGAAGGCTCTTCCGAAAGAAGCCTTCTAGAAATGCTTCCAATCATGGAACCACCCTTGGGATAAGTGCATCGCCAGCCAAGGAGAGTACTTTGAAGGAGATAAAGTCAAATTTGTCATAGACTTATTTTATTACATTATTCATCGTATTTTTTGATCACACCTCGTGTATACATTTTTAAAGATTTTTGAGTATTGTATATTTGATATTAATCAATTAAAACAAATAAATAATGTCAAAGTTTTCTCGCTAGAAATTTAAAATAAATATTCATATGAGTAGGTTTTTATAATGTAGGCAAGTGTGAATGATAAAAGCTGCCGTTACATTTAGAAAAAATGTTTTAAGGAAACGGTTTCAGAGGACAGTAATATTCTTAGAGTATCATCTGCTGGCGCAATAAAAGGAGTGATCTACGGCCTTAAGTATCCGCCAACATTTGTACAAAAAAACTTTTTTGAGAAATATGTTTATTATAGTTTAAATAAAGCTCAATAAATCTTGGGTACATTTGATTCTGTATTTCTTTCATGAAAATGAAAAAAAGATGAATTGTGTTCAAAAGAAACTTCTAGAATCGCTTTGTGACACGCTGAATTTTAATATATTTTTAGGTTTTAAGAAACATTGCTGTGGAATTTTAAAATTTCTCTCAAATTTTGAGACCATTTTCATAAATAGCTGAATCCCTTTATGTTTAATAAACGGATAGATATATATATTTTTTTAATGGAAAATTTTTTTTAACTCACGAAAAAATAAAAGGAGTTTATACTGTCCAAATTCCATGCGACTGTATATGTTTACCGTTGCATAATAGGTAGTAGTGCTGCCACGCGGGCGACCCGGGTTCGATTTTTAGCCAATACAGTCTATTCTTTCTTATAATATTCAACTTTTAGCATGAATAACACAGAGAGTTTTAACGTTTAATTTTTATTTCTTTAATCACGACATTATCCGAAAAGTTTGTGTAGCACAAATACAACCGCGTCAATGCAACATTTTAATAACAAACATGTGGGTAAATAAACAACATTACGGTTCTTCTGCGTGCAGTTTTCTGAGATATTCTGCCGTGTAGATCCGATCCCTCTGACCAACGTTTCGGATACCATTACTGGGTCCATCATCAGAACTTGATAACATAACTATAGTGTACCTCACTACTACATTATAAGTAAGTACCTACAGAAAAATAAAAAAATTAAAATAAAACCTTCTCGTTTGAGTTTTATGAGATACTCTGCCGTGTTTCTACGACCTTTCTGGCCGAGGTTTCGGATCCCATTGCAGGTTCCATTATTAAGGCTGATGATGATGGTGTGTTGACGCACCAGCCCAGATAGGTCGGATATACACGGCAGAATATCCCAGAAAACTACACGAAGAAGATTCTGAACGGCCGTGAAATCCTGAAAACATTTTCAACATGACGGTTCTCTCTTCACAACTCTCATAAGCCTTTCTATTCTTTGCCCTTTCCTACGTAAGAACGGTCCATAATCATATGAATTAACGTTAAACATAATAATTGCGCTTCCATAATAAACAATTACATCATTTCTAGAGATAATTGGTAAATTAAAACAAAATAAAAATTAGAAATAAAAATATATTTATTGGAAAATGCAATGCGAATCCTTATAGTGGGGAGCTTTGTTCATTTGAATTTACTATGACGCATTCAAAGAAGTTTAACTTTCTTCCGAAAGGGTGTTATAAATATTGTTTTTAAGACAGTTTTAAAGAGAAAATCAGTATGGGCTATAAAATAATAAATATTGAATGTTTAGAAATTCGAACATGGCTATTAATTTCCTTAACAATATTTCTTTTAAATATTGATTGTATTATTTGTATGTACACAGGGTATTTTACAAATGTCAAAATATCGTGACGATGGAAAGGTTTTTCCGAAACATGTAGGTGTAATTAATAAAAAATATAAGTAGATACATACAAATAATACAATCAACATTTAAAAATGTCAATCTACAATGTTGCTGAATCAATTGAAAAAAAAAATTTTTCTAACTCTTTCCTCTCTCCTCAAAGTTACTATTGTATTAAGGTGTGCTTATTCCGTATTGGTAAATGCAACATGAATTCGTAAAATGCTGACCTTTGGATGTACAATTGTAAATATTGTTGAGTTGTAAATATTGGAATAAAAACTTTTCACGAAATATTGATAATCAATAATTTGTGGTATCGCTTGAGTATCATGTACAAGAGAATAGGTTTTACTCGTCAAATCTCAATATAATCATAATTTTCTGCATGAAAATAAATATCGGTAATCCAAAAAACTTATCGCTCTTCAAAGGGACCGATTAAATTTCGCCTCAATAACGGATCGAGCCAGAAACTCTACCCTTATTAATCTCATCTTTTAACGAATAACGAACTTAAGTATCCGTTACCGTAAAGTGCGGGCCCTTTCGAACGTATCAATCAAAATAAATTGCAATTTGCACAAGTGTTGACATAATAAGTCTAACGATAATACTAACTGGCACTACAATATGATACACGGGTACTTCTGATAAGATAAAAAGATTAATTAAACAGATAATCCAATCGAGCGTTAAAATATTATATTTTATATCTAAGCTGGAAATCTCAACAAGGTAGTTGCGCTTTGTAAAATGAATTATTTTGATGCTGAGTTAAAAAGTATTTTCGTTTATAATCCTATTAAATTATATTAAAAAATGATATCGAACTCATGAAAGACGAGTGTAAAAACTTGTTACCACGATTGACGAAATTCATTTTTCCCCTTGTTCATCGAAAATATTCCGCTTTGCTCGCTTGTTACTTATCAAACTATACAGTTTTGAAATTTTATTAGTTATAACATCGTGGTCATGGAACAGCAAGCAATCATTTGATATTTAGATCAAGCTAAAATATCGATCGTAAATTCCTTGGTAATTTTTATTCGTTTTGTTTCGTAATTTATACTTAAGTACCTACTAACATTAAACATATTTTCAAGATCGTAAAATATAATTGTGTGGCACATTTCAAATGAAAGCATAAATAATGTATTTACGTTTTTATTAGATTTTTTAGGATTTCTTTTTATCGCAATTATTGGGACGATAAAGATGTAAGTACATACTTGCACGCGCATGTGAATACATACACATATATACAGGATTTCTCATAGCTAGTAGCAAAAACTTCGACCGAGTTTTTCTCGTTAAATTTTTAATAGAAAATATTCTTGAGACTTTGGGTATTTACTTACAATTTATTTATTTGACTTACTTTCTGTAAAAACTATCACTACACTAGCTTAAACGAAATAAATCATGTGTCAAATAAAAAAAAAGACTTGTATTTGCGTTTATACAAGTCAAATAACATGATAAAAACCTTGCAGAAATATGAAAAATATTATTTTTGCAAGGTTTTTTATTATTTTATTTGACTAGTATTGAAGCGAATGAATTTTAAGTATAGCATGTAAGTAACTGTTGTGATAGTTCAATGTTTTAAAAAAAAAAAAAAAAAATATTGAAAAAAAATTGCAATATTTGATGTCGTTTAACTCCGTAATTATAACTCCATAGCTTCGACATTTCACCCAAAGTGTAAAGAATATTTTCGATTTAAAATTTAACCAGGAATACTCCCCCAAATGTTTTTGCTACTAGCTATGAAACATTCCGTATACTCGGGAGGTTGAATTGTGCGACCTTTTGCAATCAGTAGTATTTCTATATAAATACATGGGGGAAAGTATGGTATATTAGACAGGCAACTAAGTTGGATCATCCTTATATCTCAAAAATAAGTTCTTCAATTTCAGTATTGGCGACACCAAGCGATATGCATCTAACTTCATTGCACATCGACCATATTGTTTTCGACGTGACATTGAACGATCCTGTTTCGTTTTGAAAAATCTATTATTGTTATTTTCAATGTAAATTCTATCGTTCCATGCTAAGGGTGTAGTTAAGTGAAAGGTAAGCAAACAGTGTTTGCAATGTATAGTTTAGAAGCGCTAATTTATCTACAATTAACATACGCCAAACAATTGCCGGAATTTATAGGTTATATTTTATTAGATTTATTGTATGACGTATCCACCCTGTTGATTAAAATGGACCGCAAGAAAATTAGATACAGTGTGTACGTTGCCATAATTAGAATCACAAAACTTGTACCCAAAATACTGACATTTTGCGATGATTACCTATACTATGTGAAGAGCTTTGAAGCATGACTTTTTTGTAAACATACTCGTAAAAGTCATCTTGCGATCTTCTCACTGCACACCCCTGGGATTTAGTAGGTTTCTTACCGATACTAATATTAATTTTGTTTTTTTTTTATTATAGTTTATATAACATAACCAGTTGGATAAATTGGAACAAAGCTCCGATTTCACATTTTGTTAATTATTGAGATATCTTTAATAATTATGTTGATTGATACTAAATAAATTCAAAGTATTATTATTTTCCTTTTATTCACACTATAGACATTTATAAAAATCTAGAAAATATATACTTAAAACGCATTTGAAAAAAAATTATCCAAATTACCAGACTTTTCTCTATACTCTTATGAAAAGTGATATACCTACTGTTATAAAATAAGTTGGTAAAAGAATTTTGAAAATCACAATTATGTATCGAGAATGCTAGACTTTATTGTTGTCGCGTGGAACAATAAATAAAATCATAAAAATTGTAAAATTAATCAATTTTGGATCTTCCATAAGGTCCTAAATCTGGGAAGACTTTCTGGCCGTCTTCCGCTTGAAGATGCTAAAAGATTTATCTTGGTAATTATTCCTTTGGCATTCAATAGACGTGTCCATGCCACTTAAATTTATTGATCTTTTTATTTACAGAAGTAGTGGCTTTACGCGAAGGGTCTCCCCTGTCGCGTTACCTCCCAATTGGTTCATTAATGATACTCTTGCTTACTCCCTTAAGGCGTTCCTTTACATTTAGGTATTAATTATCACCCAATGAATTTTTCAATATTTTATTCTAAGAAATGTTAATTTCATTAAATAGATTAATTTAAATAAGACTCAAATGTCTTGTCCCTTGCGTGATGAAATAACTAATTGTAACAAATGACTTCACTAATTAAACGTGATCTTTTAAAATTTAATTTTAAAAGATCACATTTAATCACGTTTAAAAGATAAAAAAAATTAATAAAAATTTAAGGGTTTTATTAATTTTATTTTTTAACGCGGTACAAGCTTATCATCAAGCCCACTGTAGCGTAACATATCACAAAAAAATGAGAAAATCGCGTAGATGTATTGTGAAATCACCGAAAATCGAACACCCCATATGAGAAGTCAGTATTATGTCCAGTGGACCATGGGGGTTAAACTCGCACAAAACAACACGTGGAATTTTACATATTCTATAAGTCAAATGTCTTCTTTAAACGTTCGTAACAATAAAGTTCACTTTAGCTTTATGTAGTCAACGTCAACTCAGAATACATTTTGTTCACTGATGAAATGAAGAACTACAAATGACTTGGATTCACGTAGAATACGAGAAAACGCAAGATCTCGGCCATGATATTTATATATGGAATGTTTCTGGTGCATTATTTTCACCACGGTTGAAATTTAAGAACATTTATGGGTGACATATTCATATTTTATTTTATCACAAGTGATCACATATCAAGTGTATATAGTCAATAGTCATGATTGATTGCCCCCAGATTGTTAGTCTGATCGACTTATATGCCCCATCGAGGTCATCAAGACAAAGTACATTATTCTATTATAGAGGAAATGTCAGAATCAATGCAATAGCAAACTTTGTAATCCCCAGACTACACTCATTAGGGAATGAACAAGGAAAGGCGGCTGACATTTTTGCTGATAATATAACTGTGTATAGGACAAGGTTGATACAATTCTTTACATCACAACTAAATGGAAATGGATAATAATTTTTTCTTTTTCTTCTTACTACTAAAACTTCTTATTTACACAAATCTATAAGATGTACATGAATCTTTTAACTGCAAACTAAATTTCATATGCAATATATGCATATACAAATCCGTTATATGCACTTGAATCTTTTAACAGCAAATTACATAATTCTATTATATGTACTTGTACCTTTTAACTATATATCTGTCTTATGTTATTTAAAAAAAATTATATTTTGTAAAAGCCCATAAGCGCGTTAAATAAACAAATAAATGTCAAGTGTATATAGTCAATAAACGAAAATACACAACATAATATTACATAAAAATTATGTTCGAAATTCGACGAAATTTATTCGCATTTTATTTTCAAACCTTTATCACCATTATCTAAAATACTCTATTGATTTTTATATTTAATCAATAGATTATTAATGCTTTTGATAAATAATCCAACACTGACATTGAAGTTACAATGTAAACATATTTTACAATTTTTTTGTGGTTGAAAAATTAACTGTAAACTCCTTAAAATGATCCAACGATCGAATAAGACTTATTTTACTATCGACACATTTAATTTGTTTTTCAACACACTAATATATTTTTTATACAGCTAGTATGTTGGACGTTTTCCAAATAAATATATTTTTTTGCATTTATTACATTTTTCTCGTGTTAAATTTTATTAATTTTAATTTTATTAATCTAAATATTTTTATAACCCAGAGATATTAAAAATAATACACATCTACAAAATTAAGAAAAAAATTGGTTCGAAGCGCGAAATACATAACTTGATCTGATTTTTTACATATATTTCGCATCATTTTTATGAAAATCTGCAACTAAACAAAGTAATATTGAAATAAATGGTAAGTCATTACTTTATTTCATGTTCTGTGGCAAACACTGGATATTTTTAATGAAATAACTCTCAGATTACCACTACGGAAAAAACTAATCTTAATCTTTGGCCTGATACTGATTTTTCTTTGCCAGTGAGGCTACGTAACTTGCTTTTTTCTCGTTTGACGTTACTGTAAAGTCGCGATACAGCATTCGGTAGCAGTCCTACATCATTTTTACGTTTCGCTGACCCTATTATATTGTTTTCACCTCTCTATAATACATTAGAGAAAACATTCTGTTTGTTCATTGTTTACAACATAAAGTTTCAGGAAAAAACGTTATGGGATGCATTCAAAAGGTTAACTTTTTTACTCCGTTGAGCAGTTTGAGGCTTTGAATATTTGCGATGTTTACATAGTCAGTGTTTGTTATTTTCTTGAAACTTAAGTACTACTTTTACAAGCAATGCAAAGTTTTCTTTCTTAGATAAGATGTCTTGATCTAACATGATCTGGGTCAACAAAAACACCATCTTTTGGCTTGGCTTCTAAATGGTGAGGAGATTCCTTGCAAAGGCAATTGGAGTACTTTCTAGCTTTTGGTAAAGGTTTAGCAAGCCGTTATGTGAGGTCGAATTTTGTATGTAGCCAGGGGTGGCACGATTTGATATGAAATATTATTGCTCCCAGTTTTAAGAGATTTTCTTGGTGACCACTGTCTCTGCTCCCGGTATGATTTCTTATTCTGCTATTCGATTCACACGGGAAACTTGAGAACATAGCACAACTAGCCATGAAGTATGTTTAACCCATGTTCATAAATCGTTCGTCTGTGACCTGACGTAGTTAATCTTGACTAAACACATAGATGAGAAAAGGAGAGAAGGCGCGTCTATATAGAAAACAAGAAAAAATGGCGCCTGTGCACTGCTTAAAACAATAAAAATACAGTTAAACCTCGTTATTTCTAATATAAGGGACCCAGATAAAAACATTTCAAATTGTGCGTAAGCCCGTTAATTCGAAATTCAAGATACAAAAAAAATTAAACATCGCGATATAATTGCGAAAATCGCAAAAAATCGTAAAAATCACGAAAAAAAAACCCATTAGTTTTGTGAAAAACGTCTATATTTTTGCATATTTTAAAAAACCATTTCGAAAACGAAATATTTAATAATACGAAGACCGTGATTTGTATATTACTTATGTGTACTACCCGATATTTACATATTTGTTGTTCTCACTCAAAAATCGAAATATTTTTTCCATTTCGTAAAACTTTAAAAAATTCGAATTATTTGAACCAAAAATATTGATTTATGATATTTTTAATTGGTTCAGTAACATTGTAGATTGACATTTAAAAAATATATTTATTGTGTTATTTGTACATCTACTTATATAAGTATATAAGTAGACACATACAAATAATACGATATATATTTTTTATTAATTGATGGCTTAAAATTATTTCAAATTATAAATTGTCAGGTTTCGTGAATTATCGGGATTAATCTACTATGAAATTAACATTTTGGGTTTTAAAAATTTCAAATTATGGCGAATTTAGAATTATAGGGGTATAAATAAACGGGGATTTACTGTTTATATTCTGAAAACTTTTCAGAACAAAAACGGTTTATTGATTTCTTTGCAAAAAAATACTTACGAAGCTATGGAAGCCTGAAATTTAGGTAGAGATTAGGTGACTTTTTTATTATTTTATAAGCACTTATTAAGAAGGTATATATTAAAGTATAATTTTATTGGAAAATTTTTGAAAATAAAAAATAGCCGCGTCATATCCATCCTCCGCCGTGACTGAGATGCAACATTTCCCGATGCACGTACATCCAAGACGGAAAAGAAGATCATGTACAATAAATAGAATACATATCTAAAAAGCATTGCTAACCAAGAGATTCTAGGCATTCGATTCTAGAAGTACATTCGAAAGACATTAATTTTCAGTGTACAAGTAGACCTGTGTTAATATAATAAAATGTTTATCTCCAAAAAGATTAAATCATACATCTCTTGGGACATAACATATTGTAAAAAATCTGGGAAATACTGTATTACATTGTAAGTTATTTAAGTTATGTAAAATGAATATTGTGAATGATACCGCAAACATAAATATCATTTTAAATTAAAGCTAATCCATAAAATATAACTGTAAGTAATAAGTTTATGAGACATTTGGAAGCTTAATTCTAATTTGAAAGTGAGATTTATATTCAAAATGTTGGAAAATGCTAGAAAAATATTTTTTAACTTAACACAACATATTTAACACAACGTAAGAAAACGCATTTATATTAGTTCAAACGTTAGGTACGCCTACCTGTATTTAATTAATGTTTTTATCAGATACCATCGAAATAATTTAAAAAAAAGATTTTTTCACACAACTTTATTGCATCCTTTATTTTTATTTATTTAGAGCATGGTTGATTGATGTCCGCTGTGTATATGTTGAATTTGGTGCAGTGCAGAAAATTTATAGTATTTTAAGTACTACGTAATAACCAGGAGCTAACCCTTGTCAACCTGTGTGATCCTTTTACTCTAAAAAAATAAAGTTAAATTTTTTAAATATATTCGTTAAAGCTCCAACGAATAAGAAATATTATAAATACAAAAGTGTTCCCACCAAGAGAGTGACAAAAATGATGTAATGAATAAATTAACCAAAAATATCTTTGAAGTATATGCTAAATAGGGTTTTTCATTTGCAGCCTTACCACGCTAGTAAAATACAATAATCTTTAATTATTATCTTACCCTACAAACGCAACGTATGCGTAAGGTTGTATATGTGGTGTAGATATTTATTATAAATACTCTCTGCACGCATGGGTTCGAATCCTACCGGGTAAAAATTTTTAAAAATATTTTAACTCTGAATGCAATTGCCAAGATACAAAATAATTTATTAGTATATTTTTAGCGATTGGCAATGTAATACAAATATCTAAAAATAGGTTTTACGGAAACGCCGGCCGTGAAAGGCCCCTCCCTGGCAACGAGTGGTCGGCAGTAGCCGGTTGCTTCCCGCTGGCGATATTATGTAAAATTGCGAGAAACTTATATTTTTGTCTGCTGCACACATTGCATTGGTTGAAGTAGTGATAGTGCTAGTGCTCAGTAGTTGATTTGGTGGTATGGCTGTGTGTGTTAGGCCGGCCCGCAGCGAGGTGGCTGCCCCCCGGGGGCCCGAGGGGGGCGCGGGGGCCCCCAACCTGGCGAGGGCGGTGCGCCTGCTGCAGCTGCACTCCCTCGACAAGTTTTACTCCCTTCACTCAAGGCCAAGGTAGAATTGACTCATTGTACTGTAATACCGCTAAATCTGTAATCTGTGTTTTTTTTTCCACCCCCATTTTTCACAAAGCCTTTATGACTCTTAAATTCCTTAAAATCAGAAAACATTCTTATTATTTTGAAATTAAGCTAAATGCTAATGATCATTTCCTGGAATATGGCTGGAACTCCAGTGAGTGTCTTAGCACTAGAACAAGCATGAAATGATGTCTAAACATGATACATTTCTTTAAAGCCCTAAATTACATGTGGTTCGAATACCCAAATATATTTATTTTTACATCAACTTTAGCAGCCCAATTTATAGATTTTTTTTAATTTCATATTTATTGCATGTTTTGTTCCTGCATGGGTTTCCTAATAGTAGTTACGAAAAAATAAATAGGATATATTATAATAAATATCGTAAATATTAGTAGCAATTAAATCCCCCAAATTTTCGAGAATCTACTTATGTATTCATAAATGTTGTCTCTTGAGCATGTGTGTAATATTGTACATTATTTTACATATACGTATGTTGTAATTACTGTTTTTAAATTGATGCATGTATATATACCTGTACAACTTGTATGAAATGAATATACCTACTCTTTCATTTTACTTGAAGTTACTTGGTAATTTGATTATAAGTTAATTTATTAACTTGATATCCAAGACTGTAGTCGATTGGAATCTTATGTACTGTATTAAAAAAATGTCATAAATGTGCTTACCTGATGTATATAATTCATATTTTTAATATTTGTCTGAAAAACGTTCTTGTTAGGTTATTTTTATGAATGTTTATACAGATGGCACATAAGGCACATTCCCCTTGGTTTTTGTAATAACTTTTAATTCATATAATAAAATTCAATGTTGTTTTGCAGTAAAATGAAGTTTTCCTCGTGGAAATATATCCATTGGCTGTTTTACAGTAAGATGGAGCGAAATTGTTCTCAAAGACCGCGATGAGTAGAGGAAGGCTATTGAGAAAGCCAAGACCTACCAGGGGTTGAGTGTGTTTTCCTTACACATGCCAAAATATCAAATCTTTTGACTTTGGTTTCCGCAGCACTACATTTAAAGATCTGGGGTCTGCTGGCTCATCATCTCGTCCTTCCCATGAGCATTTTACTTATTTCTGTCCGTATAAAATGGCATTTGGCAGGCTATATAGCTCTGATGACAACGGATGTGGTCACCAAGTGGTATCCAAGAGGTATCAAGAAGTCGAACGTCTGCGGTAAAATACTGATAATATTAATTATCAAATTTTGCGAAAATATGTAGATATCATTTTTATTTTTGATAAATTTACACGAAATAACATTTATTTTACTGAAAACAACGTTGCCTTTTCGTATGTGATTAAAATTTATCATAAAAATAAATAGTAAAGTGACTTATGCACCTGCACCGGTCGGTACATGTTATTTCTTCACTTAAATGTATTTTTTTATTTTGTTTCAGATTTGGAAAGCGGGCTAGCATGCACGCGGCCTGGGAAAGAGATAACCCGGTAATGATGATATAATTTTATTCATTTTTAAGGAAAGATTAATCAAAGTCAACATTAGGTGACAACAATGCTAACTTAGCGCGGAACATTAATGAAAAGAATCTTTAAAAAAATTGAAATTTATTAAAAATATTAAGAAAAACTTTTTGCATGCATTACATTAAAAACACCTTAATTATTCTTCTTCGATAAACAAAAAATTAACTTCAATAATTAATTAAACTTAAATAATGAAATACTCGGAATATTTATGGATTTGGCGATAAAATTGTAGAGATTATTTATGTCTATCATTAAATCATTCATTTAATCATTTAAAATATTAACTTTTTTACCTCTAGGTGAATAAAGAATATTTGTATGTTTTAGTACTTAAGTTTCGAGAGTAACATAATCTTTCGTCAACGGGTGAAGTATTCAAACTCTCGAAACTTAAGTAGTAAAATATAGGGGGCCCTCGTAGGGCAGTGGACATGACACTAGCCTCTCACACTGAGTGTTCGGGGGTCGATTCCCATCGAGCTCACAATTAATCTATGTGATTAACTCAAACCTGGGTGTTTTTATTATGTACTTCACTTGTTTTGGGCTTCTTGGCCTGTTGAAGCGTAACCAAAAAAATGCTTATAAAAAAATATATAAAAATATTATTCAACTCACGTTTTAATTATAACTAGCTGTAACCCGTCAAAAATGACTATATTTTTACATGCCGGTTCCTAAAGAATAAGTAGGTATTTATTTATTTATAGCCGACACCCATGAAATAGTAATAACGACTTTTATCAAAATATTTTTACACTTTTTTTTAATATTTCCTCTGCCGGCAGTTAATGGCACATACTATTTTAAACTTTGGTGATTGTGCATGTGTTAAACTTACCCGATAATATAATTAAATAATTAATATTATAAATAAAATAGACATCAACATAAAATGAGAAAAAATTTACGGTAGAGGGAATCGAACCCGAGCCCCCTGGGTGAGGGCCACCACGCCACATTAATAAAATATATTGTGCGTTCTATAATTTTTTTTTTTTTTGGGTACAAAAGGTTCGCAGTCTATTTTTGAAGGGTCCCGCATATAAGATGATGGCAACTTCCGTAGATCTCCGCGTTTGAGTTTGCTCGCCCGGGGTTTAACCCATCTCCGGCCATTTAATTTAGTTTTATTAACCGTGAATTCGAACGAAATTACTAACGTTACACGAAGTTACGGGGACAAACAGACAGACGGACGGACAACGGAATATACATTAAATGTGAATCAAAGAAATACAAATTTTTATAAATGTTAGCAAAATTAACTAAATATTAAAAAAAAAATTAATCAACTGATCAAAGTGATACATGTTAATTTGTGCATCTGTTAACTTTTATTAATTATGACAGTTTTAATTTAAACTGTTACGTACTAAAAGCATTACTTTATTTTATTTAATGTTGAAATAGTGATGAGACAAACCGTGATTGTGCAGTTCGTGATCGATTCTAACGAGACTGATATTTAATATTTTATACACACTAACCTTAAATCCTAAATTCTTAATCAATATTCTATAAAGATCGGCGACCGAGGAGAATTATGAGCATTTATCCTGGGCAAGATATATTATAGTAACATTTCAGGCATTTTAGACATTGAACTATTTTATGAAGAATGGAATCCAAGATACATTCTTTTTACTTCTACAGCTGTAAAAAATCATATTCCTCATTGCAGATTTTCTTCATTTCATTGTTAAAAGTTCTCTTGACTTATTCAAGCGTCATAGTACCTATTTCATTTTTGTCATTAGAATTGTCGATAAAAGTAAAATATCATAAAACTAAAAGTTTCCTGTTCCTTTCGACCCCTAACCGTCGAACTTTCGGATCTCCCGTTGGGGCCTTGGATTAAATACCTTAGTAAAATATACAGTATTCTAGAAATAATTTATTGAATGGTAGTTTTCTCAACGATTTGCAGTAAGGTTTTTAATTATCTTTCTGATTGGGTTTTATTAGCTCTTTTTCAATCAGGTGAAATAGAAGAAATCGTTTTAAAACACTGGTGATACATCAGTTTTATATTAATGAAGAATGCAATATTATAAATGTTCATGTTTTTTGTTTGTAACATTGTGGAAAATCATTTTTAATATTTAAAAAAATGATGATAAACACAACAATGTTGTTATTGTAAAAGTGTTGTTATTGTAAACGTGTTGTTATTGACAATGGGAGAAATCTCGAAAACGTTCTAACAATTCAAAATAAATATATAGTGGAATAAAACAGTGTTGTGTTACCTAATTTTTTGCAATATTATAGTTACAATTTTTATTTAAAAACGTGAGAGAATAAAATAGAGATAATCATAAGAGGTTATTATTTAATCTTGGCAATGCAATACGATTAATAATGGTAATCCATTTTTATCAATTTGTTAGAGAGTTTTTATGTAATCTAATTTGCTTATAATTTACACACGTTATTAAAATTCGTGAAAATAATACTTTAATATTGGAAAATAAACACATAGGAATAAGGGTAGTGAAAGTCTTTTGGACAAGTTGTTGAATAGATTATTTTGTCAAACGTTTAGAAAAAATACTGACCCTTGCGTCACCGCGCAACATTAGCCGCGCGCTGATTGCGTGTCACATTATCTAATTATCTAATTATCTTAAGTTGTCATTCCAGTTGGTTACGGACAGACAAGGAAATTATTATATTTAGATAAGTATTGATTACTTGCAGTTGATCCCCACATCGAATTGTTATTTATTTATTTATGTTGTTAATTTGTTTTCGTCTTCTTACAAACGTTTCTATTTAATAATAAATTAGAAATATGTATTATTTGTTAAGTGGCGGAATACAAGCACCTGCCTCATCCATCAATATCCAGTCTACAACTTATCATTCTTCTGTGAAATGAACATACATACAATACTCACTCGCTGATCGCTGAAGTTGGGTGAAAAACAAACTGTGTTTTCTATGCTTGAGTTTAATTACAATTTTACATTTTACTTCTCAAGTTAAATGAAAATTTTGAAAAAGAGATTATAATAATTTTGAAATTTGATTAGTAAATATAAAATTAAAACTAAACTCAAGCAGAGACCTATTAAATATAGGTTATATTTTTCATCCAATTAAATGATCATCAACATTGTAATGATTCTCTATAACGTTATCGCCAAATCCATAAATATATTCACTCGCTTTTCTCCTAACACTTAATTCAATATCAAAAATATTTCGCAAATACCGTAAAAAAGTATAAAATTTAAATAAGAGCAAAATCAAAATTGATCAGAATCATTTTAAAAGTGTAATGATGGAAATGTTTAAATTTCTCAAAGATATTATTAAGAATATTATAATCTACTGTTTGCTGTGGTTTTACATAGATAAGTTGATCCCGTTTAGTGATGATCAAAATCGGTTACGTAAAAACCGTTATTTTACATTTATATCTAATTATATCGATGATTGGTACCTAACTTATATTTTTAACTACTATCCAGTACCGACATTGCCCGTTAAACTGAGAAAAATAAGTTCCTAGTCATCGGTTAGCGACAGTAAAACGGTTAAAATAATGGTATTTATCATTACTATTCCTGTTCTCAAGAATGAATATAAGAAAAAATAAAATGTGAACACAACTTTTAGTACAATTTTATGGTAAACAGGGGGAATTTCACTATGAAATAAAGAGTAAATCAGAAAAACGAAACAGAAAAATTTAGGAACATCTGACTGTTCATGAAGAAAATACGAGTATTGTCACAAAAACATCCCAGATAAAAGCAAAATAATTTCTGTAAGGGCAACTCAACTTTGTGATGACATTATTTATATTATTAAAAATAAAACAATTTTTATACAACCATTTTTTATAATAATAAATATGTTTTTGTTTTATTAATAACCAAATGATTTTGAAAATATGTAGCTTTTAAATTTGTTTTCACATTATCAGTTCTTAATTACAATGCAATTATGGCTAGTAAGAATGTGGAGGAAAGGATGGTTAAAAAAGTGTTAAAGGCAGCAGAAAGACCTGAAATAAATTAGATCAGATGCAGCATGTATTGATGGATGGCCCTGTTAAAAGATTCAACAACCGTAGAACGGGCATGAGAAGATGTAAGTTACCGAAGCAAAAGTAGTGAGCCAAGATAGAAAAATGTGTGATGGTTAGTTTGTTAGTTTTATCTTTTAATTTATTATATAACTCTCATATACTTATTTTTTGTTTTTAATGTTATGTCTACACTTGCAATTTTAATTTTGAGTATATGCTACATTTTGATGAAGGAACCATAGGCCCCGAAACATGTTGACAATTCAACAAGTAGTGGTTTTATAAAAAGTGTTTTTTATTGTTATTATTGCATAATAATGTCTACAAATAAAAATATATACCTATATAAATAAATAAATTAATTAAGGAAAATATAAAATAATCTTAAACAAAACTTTAACCTTTTTACATTAAACAATTATTCTACACATATTTACACTTGAACTATTGACTCACTCAGCTTTTACCAACATTATACTTTGATACTTTGTACTTTGTAGATATATAATTACTACCTTATGAAAATAAATATCACTGACGAATTCAAAAAAATATTACAATTGTGTTCTATAACGCCACTCTGGGACAGGCGTAGCCTAGTAGAGTGGCATAATCCACAAATTTAACAAAAAAAAAGTGTAATTTATCTTATATTTTATTGTTAAACTAGTATTATGTACCTTTATTTGTAAACAAGGATTTTTTTTGAAATAAAAAAATATTAATAGCTCAATAATTGTCAATAAATTATAACTATGGCACATATACGAGGCAGCTAAGTAATATAATGCAAAATGTATTTTGCAGGTGGAATCAGACCGCCCCGAGAACTGGTTGACCTTCCCTCGCCGGAGATGAGCAGCCTCCCCCGCGCCCCGCTCCCTCCCTACCCCAGACGGAAGTGTCGATGGAAAACCCAACACCGGATCCACAAAGCAGCAGTATTAAACATCGTTCCAAAATTAACACATAAATAATATGTAAAAATAAAATAATTTATTATTCGTAATATATTATAATATGATTAAAGGTATTATTTCGATGTAGTCGGCGTGATTATTTTTGTTTCATTCTCAGTCTTATAGTAAACATATTGTACGTATTGATATAGCTTATATAATACTTCTATCTTATCGAGGATAACAAATATAAATTTAACTCAAATGTGTGTTTTGAATTTAAAATTCAATAATAATAATATCGTCACAAAACCGATTTTGATTATTTAACTTTTGTTTGGTTTTGCAGATTCACACCTTATTTTATTCATAGCAATTTTCATGTGTATTTATCTTACTTAAAGGGCTTATTAAATAAATTATTTTATTTATACATTATTTGCACAGTTTCTGTCAAATATTTTCAAATACCTAACCTAACCTATTTTTGAAATTCATTTCATTTTTGTTGAGTTTTGCTGTCCGCATTTGCCTCTAAATTAAAAGAACCCCTTTATCACCGAATTATTGACCAGCAAAGACGACAACTATGTTTCCATATTTTAGGGAACCTGTTTAAAAATATCTCTTACATTTCTAACGCTATTCAAATGTAGAAAAAAAATATTACGAGACTTGAACATGATCGATTTTTGAGTGTTAAAGACGTCTTATGTTAACTTTATTTTTCTAAGAATATTGTTTCAGTTTTAGAATATGTATATTTGATGAAATTTTAAAATTGATACATATTTTCAAAATATATTTTCACACGTACATTAAACAAAGCGATCATTACATATTACATTACATTTTAATTTTCAAAATGAATGAAAGTACATAAAGATTCATTTCTCTTTAAAAAAACTTTGCGCTGGAAATATGAAGAAAATTAAATACTACATAAATCTTCGTCTTCGTAAACCTATATAAAATATAATGTTTCTTCCAACTAATGGTTACTTCATTTTATAAACTGTATCTAATTTTATTATCTGTTAAAATTTTTCGAATAACAAATTAGAAATCAACTTATAAATATATTTTTCAAATACCAATGTTGCAAATTTATTAATAAAACATAGTATAATAATAAATAATATCATGGTTAGCTATCTGTGTTAACTTTGTGTAACTATGTAAAACAAAAAAAAAACACAATATTTTATCTTTAACCATATAGTAAAACGTTATTTTTAGATAGTTACATATTAAGATCTAATAATTAAGCAATTAATGTCCTATGTGTTTAACATGTTTGTTTATTTAAATTATCGTTGAAATAAAGTTTACCAATTATATGTATGTACTGATTAATGCAAGCATATTTTATGTTATTTTCAATTATTTTACCTCACTCAGACATGGTGTAAAGGTTTTTTCACAAAGAAATGATTAGACTTTTTGATGAATTACCAATCATTGTGGAATGACTCAAGTGATCACAAGGGAAAGCGTTTAAAAAGTATACAGACTAATATTCCAAGCAAACCCTGGTTTAGTGATAAAAAGATTTATCTCAAAAGAACTATCTCCATAATCTCTAGAATGAGAATTGGCCATTGTATGGTAGCTGCTCATTTGTTCAGACACAGATATAGTGGACAGTCGGATATGTGAGTGTGGTTCGGAGGAGGGTACTTTTGATCACATGTTTATACCCTTTACAATGAGCTGATCGAGGCCAAATTTCAACTCCCAACCAATATTTGCCATCTTCTTGCTCACCTAATCTGATAGCGATAATATCAAAATTCTTGTTATAGCTAGACCGCATTCAAAAGAATGTGCGCAAAAATATGTGTGTTGTTACGATGCAAAAAATGAATACAGAATAAGTGTTTCTAGTAAGTAAGTAACCTTTTTTAAACTCAAAAATATATATTTATTTGGAATATCATATTGAGGCTTGCAATACTTTGTTTGCCAGGCAATTTTCCCAATTTTTCTTCTTACCGGACAAAGCTAGGGAATGGTCTTTTGATTGTGATCGACCTATAGTAAATGTCATAATTATATAATACCCTTTCTTAGCAACATCTCGTATATAACTTGTTAAATGGTACAAATCGCTCTTTAAGGGCGGATCGCCTAATATTAAGAAGAAGAAGAAGAAGCGATTTACCAACAATTCAAGTTCAAATAAATTTATGGAATATATGCTGCGGATATGATTTGAAAGTATTTTATGAACTTGAAAGCACGTAAATAATAATTTAGATGCAATACATAATGTTCACGCCTTGTGATGCAAGCTGAGACCGTAGAAGAAAGACAAAATGTGGGTTACGTGGCCAGTTAAACATTACTAATGCAATTTATATGGAGTGAACGTTACTATTCCTCTCAGTGCCTTGTGACCAATACACACATGAAAACTTTCAGTATGGATGTACATTAGACTGTCCCGATAAATTTTTTTTGTAGCTTACCTTGACACAAGACCTTTCAAAACTTGCAAAATTAAGCGTCGATTACCAAAATAATTTTTAAAATAAAATAAAATTATATCTTAAGGGTTCTACCGATCTACAAAGTTTTGAAAAATTGTCATTTTTATGTTGATATTTCGCTATACTCAATTTTGGTTCCTGAACTAAATACAAAAAAATATTTACTTTTTATTCTATTTAGGTGTAATTCATACATAACTTTTCGATTTGCATGCAACAACACGTTACCAGTGACTTCGAATTTGTTAGCAAATAGCGTCAAGTTTGAACTTGTTTTGAGGAATTTCTTGACTTGACTCGCGAGTGTTTTCTTCCTAGCCAAATTAATTTTTATGCCATAAAAGTACCATTGCGATTGTTACAGTGTTAAAAGCGGATTTTGTGATTTTTAAATAAGAATTTCGAGGCGTAGTCAGACTACTTATGCTATGTTCGGACCATACAAAGAACTTGACAATCAGCAGCTACCAACTATAATTATTTTTTTTGTCAAGAACGATTTGAAATTCAAGTATAATAGAAAAGATCCATCCAAATCAGATATATATGTGATTGTTTCCGAAGAGATCAACAATATTTGGACCAAAACTTCGATTTCAATTGTAACTACGGAATGAGTTATTTAATTAGTGAAATCCAATTTCGAATAGTATCTCAATTTAAAAAGATACCCCAAAAACAAACGAAATTATAGATTTGAAAATAAACTGAAATGTTTTTATTGTGTCATCTGAGAAACTTTTGCACGTTTCTGATTATAAATGCACTTCATTTGAATCTTGTTCGTGTTTAAAACCTAGGAAAGTTTACATCAATGAGGGAAGTTTTTGTTGGATCAAATAAATGATTGGAAAATGGTTAGGTATAAGCGTTTTTTATAAGACAGAAACGGATAGATTATTGAAACGACAGCAGAGATAAATTGAAGAGTCAATAAGGGTAACAAAAAAGCCGTGTTCTATTCAAGAAACCGATTCTGTCTCAGCAAATTGTGATGAAGATTCAGTGCATGAATCTTCCCCAGAAACGTATCCGATAACAGAGGAATTCCCGACAAACACGCCCTCGACAGAGACAGCATCGACTTCAATGGCGAATTGGAATACATTGCCGTTGCCAACAGTTGCTGAAGTCTGTGATAGATACGGTTTATCGACGCGATCTCCTGCTGCTGTTGCTGCTGCGGTTTTCGCTGAAGTCGGCTTGGTTTCTACCGTTTAATTCTGATTAATGATAAAAAATAAGATCTACAGATATGTATCTAAAGCCCGGAAGCTTCAAAAAATATTGGAGATATTGTTATAAAAAGCATTTACTTTGATGGACGAAAAGACCATCGCAAAGAAGTTTTAGAAGACCACATCTCAATTTTAGCACAACCTGGATCAATTTATATGGGACACACAATACCGAAAGACGTGGCACATTAAAGGGAATTCTTACTTCGATCACAACTTTAGTAGAGGGTCGAGGTTGGAATTTAGAGAACGTGATTTGCGTTGAATGTGACGGAACTGCAACTAACACCGTTTGGAAGGGTGGCGTGATTCAGTATTTAGAGGAGTATTTGGAGAGACCGTTACAATGGTGTGTTTGTATGCTTCATGTCAATGAGTTACCCCTTCGTCATTTATTCTTGACCTTAGATGGTTGCACTTTGGGTCCTAGAGAATATAACAGACACCTCACAAAGTGTAACTAATGTTACTTCTAGAGATGGCTTTATTAGAACCAGGATGCAATCTCGAACGGAAATACAAAATTTTGGACACAAAAACGTTAAAATTTTTAATTTTTGTCATTGATTATAATCTATATTTTGTTTATTTTATTTTTTTGTGCTTCATTAATTTGTTAATGTTTCATTAATTTGAATACTAAAATACCTTTTCAACTTGATTTTTTTATTATTTTAGGCAAACGGTTTAACTCTATAAAAACATAAAATTTACAAAACTTCAAAGCTCTGTAGAGCCTTCAAGATGACAGACAATTCTTTTTTTATCTTTTTCGCAATCTGTGTAAAAATACGCAAATTTTGATACCTCTATAGCTCAAAAATTTTTTTTTCTCATACATGGATGGGACACCCTAATGTACATCCGCATCTGAACATTTTTATAAGCACTTTAAGAGAATGAAGCTCTCAAACAATAATACCGGCTTTATACAAGGTGTCTCATAGCTAGTAGCAAAAACTTAACAGGTGAATTCCCGCCTTGACAACGAGTTGAAAATGTTCAAGCAACCATGGAGATATGCAATATCAAAGTTTACATTTTTTAAATATATTTCTGACTTACCTTGTGTGAAACGTTGGACTATCGTGAAGGTAACTTATATCTAATATAAAAAAATCAATCGCTTTAATACAAGTCGAACAAAATGGTAAAATCTTTACACAATTTTTTTTCACCTTTCTGCGAAGTTATAATATATTTTTTTGTATTATTAAAGCGAACGATTACTATTTTCAGAATAGATACGGCTGAAAACCCGTTTAATATACGTCAACGCGCTATTTTTATTTAAAAAGTAAGAGTATTGATATAAAAAGATTGCACTGATCGTAAACATATGTTAAAAAACTAACCCATAAAAACCAAGTTTTTACTATACCTACTCCCTTTCTCATTTGTGTTGTTTCCAATTTGATATTCTATCAACATATTCCTCTCGCTTTAAGTTCATGTGGAAAATCTATTCCATGTACCTATATAATTATCCTTAAAAATTATAGAATATTTAAAACGTTATAATTGGTATAGGGGGGCACGGCGTCGGCGAAACCGTCTGATCGGACCCGTGGCTCCAATCCAAAATTTTACTATAATAATTAAAAAATTTTAAACCAAAATATTTTGTTAGATCGTTTTTATCGTCGCCACGAGTCTGCCTGCTTTCAGCTCGGTGTTAGACAACAATTATATCTTAGTCAACGATCGTCGATAAAATCATAATATATAAATCCCATATAACTGTACCAAAATAACCGGTTAAAATAACGGTTTGACCATCACTACGCTCACGTGATTTCAGCTCGTTGAGCGAATGAATGAGATAATAATGGTAGGACTGATAACATTGACGACGCCTGAAATACAAGGCGGCTGTAGAAGACGTGGCATGACCAGATTAACCATAATTGGAGGATGGTGCTGTTAGCCTCACATGTACATGTAAAATATACTTAAATGCAAATATACATGTTACTAGAGCGTGCCGAAGACACTTGTAATTGGGATAATGGGCATTGTCTTCACTATAATGTTTATTATCAGAGTATCATGTAGGTACCTATTATTCTGTTAGTGTCTCTAATAAATAAAAAAATAAATAAATCAATTGTCGAGTTTATATGCAACGATGTGTGAATGTGAGTGAGGTGAGAATTGTTTGTCAGGAAAGAAGAGTGGCGCTCCATCGTCTGTTTTTACCTCCACGTAAAATGGCGTGATAGTAAGTAAGTATAAAATGCAGTGTTATAATTTGGATCATACTTTATAGCAGTCCATCCTTCCGCGATCCAATGGTTTGATAATACTAAAGTCAAAGTTGAATTTTCTCTCGCTCCTGACACCTGGTGTTGGAAATTCAAAATAAAATATAAGCGAGAAGTCGAACCATACAACCTTTTAAGAAAACCTGTAATTCTGAGGTGCATTGTTGTCCCGTGACACGAATGTTATATCTCCACTACCGCTATAATATTTTGGAACTTATTCAAACTAGAATATTAATACAAATACTTTTGTTTAGGTTAGCCATTCCGGTCAATGAACTCATTGTTTATGTTAGTCCCTCGATTAGAGGATTCCATATGAAGACAAAGAGATGAATCTTTACCCTTTAACCTGTTCAGCCCTTTAGGTCATTGAACTCATTAAATTGTTTATGTTAACATCATAAAAATCCCTTCCAAACAAAGAATGTTTATATTAATTTGAGAACAAAGGAAATAGGGTATAAATAATACGAAGGGGTCTAAGATGCATCACTGTGTTTCTGATTTTTGCTCTGTAAAGTTCTTCACAAATAAATTTATTAATTCTCCTGTAGTGTTTAACTGGTGAAAAATCCTTTAAATACTGATACATCCTGTGCGGGAAATTTAATTCGAATAAAGGTTGATGAAAATTTGGTCCAACGACAAAAGGCGGAATTTGTGAAATAATATATTCAATGATTTCGTCCCCATTATCAATTCACTAATTCATTTAAAGCTCTTTTATAAAAGAGATTTAGAAAAGTTGTTGGATCTAATGTCGAGTCAGTGGCAATCGTGCAAAATTTTGCCAGATTTGCTTTTACGTAAAACTTCATTGCCATCTATATTTTCTAGTACAAACTAACATTTTTGTTCTGGAGCATCTCAAGGATCATACTTTGAGTGATATCTGTTAGGTGGTGCCAAGAGTTCCTGTCTTCTCATTAAATAGGATTATTTTAATAAATTATTTATACAAATCTTTGGTGAGGTTTCGATTCTCCATAAAATATTGTTCCTTGATTATTAAACCAAAAGTAAAAGGATCAAAGAGGGTATAATACTTAAATTAAAATAAAACGAATAAATATATTTTTAAATCGTGTTATTTGGGATTAGTGTGCTTTAAACATGAAAGTGTCCGTAGAACATGCAGAACGTTTATATAATTAATCGATTAACCATAATCTATAATAAAAATACTCAGTTTGTGACCAAAATATAACAGTTCGTAATGACTGCGGCTTTGAACAAAAATACACAATTGACACATTTCCATTTTTATATATTAAGCAGCAGCGATACATATTCATTATACATACATATTTAATTACAAATACTTAGCAGTGTGGGAAATCTTAGAATTACGAAAGACGAATTGTTAGATCTCAAAGAAACTATTGTTTATATAGACATACATACAGTTACCGACACAATTATGAGAATATTATAACCGACAAAATAGGGTATTTTTTCATTTATGATTTTCATCTTCACATTAATTAGTACTTATTATATCTAACGGTATATAAATCAAAACTCATAATTCACCGATATAAAGATTTTTGTACATAATATTTTTTTATAAAATGTGTACCTGGATAGGTATGTTGGAAATTATTATTTTTAATAATTCTATACTGAAAATATTTTTGTCTATGTGTCAGTGTACTCGAAATATGCATCTTGATATAGAGTATTATTTTGTAGAGAATTAAATATGTTTCGGCAGCGAGTAGCACGGCTGTGCAAACAGTGTCATCGAGCGTAACGTAGCGTTAGTGACGGACGCTGTTAGATGGAAAATTATGCATTTGAATAATTATTTACCATAAAAATCTTTAAGTAACTGAGACACTTATACGTGAACGTATGAGCGAGGAAAGAATGGTTAAGAAAATATATGAGGCGAGTGTTGAAGGGAGCGAGAAAAGAGGGCGTCTGAGGGCGTCTATGAAAGACCGGTCATGATCCAACAAATATTGAAGGATGGTCCTGTTAAAGATTGTAGTCAAAGAAAAATATAGAAGAATGCGGCGTCCTATCCCTCAAACGGGAACAGATGGCGCCGGATAGGTTTGGCTGTTTAACACATTTTTTGTTTTGTGAAATTCACACAGGTGTATTTTTAACTATGCATTCTTATCTCGTTGATACTAATTTTATTTATTTATTTAAAAATTGCATGAAATCGGGTGCTCGAATCGAGTCGATTGATATTACAAAAATAATTGCAGGAACATGGGAAGGTTCAAATCATTGAGGTGAAGTTTTGATCGAGTCGTATTTTTTTAGGTTGATTCAATTGTGTCGGTGACGGTAAAACATTATGAAACCTCTTTCATCAAGTAGTTTACATATTATATAATTTTTTTATCGTCATGGTAATCTAAATCAACATTACATTATAAATTTTACATTAATAATTATATTTTTGTGTGTTTTATGAATATATTTTGTAACACCTCTGTGAAATTTAACCTAGGAAAATTCTATTACATTATGTATCTGGGATTATAAATAAATGAATTTTAAAATAATAAAATAAAATATAGGTGATAACACGAATTGGCACAAAAAACTTACATTTGGCACTTACAGAAAATCTTTTTAAAAAAATACTACGTACAAAAAACTAGATAGCAGATGTACAGAAGACCTTATTAATTAAATCCATTGAATTGAAAAAAAAATCTTGAATTATTTTATTTTTAAATAATCATTTTTAAAATAACAAAAATTAATATTCATGCGACACAAGTACACCATTTTAAATAATTTATTATTCTATAAATTTGTAATTATGATCAGTGTTTATTCAAAAAGGTTTCTTAGGGAAAGCATGAATAAATGATTGAATTGAATGACATGAATGATTATTTATTGCTGGAAAACAAAAATAATCACAAAGAGTTTGGCGTAACTTTGATGTATTAATAGTTTTAATTTGTTGAATGTTAACTGAAATTTTCAATTTTTCAAACATTTAAATAGAAATAACGATAAAATAATGAATTAAATAAAAATTCTATCATATCATACTTATTTATTTATAATCAATATAAACTTCTCTTATCTGGGTTAATATTTTTAATAAAAATTTCCATTTCAAATCACCAAATATATATTTTATAATTATATGTTTTCGTATTATAATAAATTTTTAACAGGCAAAATATATATATCTTGGTCGCCCATGTGGACTAAGATATGAAGAAAGTTATAACAATATTGCGCATTGTCAGCTGAAATGATGCACCTCAAGACCGGGATACCTGGAGAGGAGTCGTTAAGTCTTTATTGGGACTTAATGGTTCACAGCGGGTCTTATCAATAAACATTTTTTTCATGTGAATTTGTTGCACTCAGTTAGGCAACAATCAAATTTTAAACTTTTTAATATACTTATTTATATTAATTAACCCAGATAGATGATAGTGTTCAATATTATTTTTGGATGAGTTGTGGATTACAAATTAATTTTTTACATTTTTAAATAACTTAACATCCATCTTAAAGATCCTTATATAATTTACGAATATTAGATAACTTTACAATTCTATTCACATGTTTACCTAGTTCTATCACACAAGACAAAACAAATTAAAAGATATTTACAAGTTAACATATGTATTTACTTACTAATTTACATTTTCAAACTGAGTTACTACGTAAAAGGAACTTAAACAAAATAAGGTAACTTAATTATTTAAAAAGTGACTTTTTTATATTTATTTAAGATTTTTAGTTAAACAATTTAGTTTTCGTACATACTTTTAACTGGGATTTGAAGGGTTTTAAATAATTATCTTTATATCTTTTCACCATGTAAGGATTTTTATTAAAAGAACTGAATTTATTTAATATTTTTTTTTACAAATTAAGTATCCTACAACACTTTTGATAAGTAGAAATATACAAATCTGAGGTTGACACATCATTTTTAGTGTCACCCTTTTCGCTAAAACACATAGTCAATAGGAAAATCTAGGATGTCTATAACTTATTAAATGACTACAAAGATATTAATAATTATAGAGAGGAAGTAAGTATACATTTAGATATTAGTTTTAAAAATCGGATGGAAGTTCTGGGGGCATTAGCTTTAACGAATTCTTCAAGTTACACTCATCGAACTACAAGATAAGTCTTGATTTTTCTAATAGAAACTACATTCTTAAATATACACACGCACTGTTTAAGCAATAAATATATTTCAAGAAAATTTTTACAAAGTGAAAATTATTCTTAAATAACAAAAAAATGATGTCTGCGCGATTTAAGATGGCGACGCAAGTCAGAAGAAAATAGGTTTAACACAAGGATTGAGAGTGATTTATAATCGCTACAATGATTATGTAATACCCGCAATATCAAAGAACCAATAATAAACCTTTAGGAAAATTTTCTAAAATGTTTTTATACAATTTATTCTTAATTAAGACAATCTTTAGATAATATATTATATAATACATTCATGTTCTTAATTATTTTTGGCACTTTCCAAAGAAATTAAAAAAGTAGAGAAAAATAATTGATTTTTAAAATGCAACAAAGAAATCCACGTATGCTTGTATATTTACATTATTTTAAGCCTTGAATTTATTTTTAACGCGTGTTGGTAATATTAAACCTAATTGAGCTTCGCGTTTTTAAAGTGTTTTTATTAATACAAAACATAAATAGTAATTATAGTAGTGTTATAAATATCCCAAAAATTATTTTCCATCTGCGATGATAAAGTTTAACAAAAAAAACACGTTTGTAACCATTTAATGCCTTCATTTCATATACATTTATTTATGTAAGCTTATTTATGCAAAAATATATGTAATTGAATAGTATCTACACATTGTAAACATCGAAATTACAAAGTATTAATAATTTATTATCCAAGAGAGTTTTAAACATTACGACCATAATAAAATTGTCACTTTTCCCAATATATTGAGAAAAATTCTAGTATTCCGAAAACTGTGCACTGAAAAAATATTCGATTTATTCGAGTCACAAGTCACACTCTGTATGAGTTAATCATAAGATACAACTATCACATTCGTACATGTGACTAATAGTAGAATTAAAACGTTTCACCGGCTGTCAGTTCAGTGAATCGCTTCTTTGATACCAGTTTTCTTTTTGCTGTCAACTGCATTTGATTCAGCTTCTATTTTCTCTTGATTTTTATCCATCTCTATCCGGACAACTTCTTTCAGCAAGCCCCAAAGAGCGTTTTTATCAATCACGAACAATTGATCGTTCTTGTTTGGAAGAAAATTTATTGGCGGTACCTCAGAAATTAAGCCAAGAGTTGTTTCAGAAATGGGTATCGATGGTGGGTGTTGCTTTTCACGGTTAATCGACTTGGGTATTTGAGTGGCTGCAACTTTTGTAGGCACGGGCAAACTTTGTTCCATGTCATTGACTGCGTTCGACGAATGGTAAGTTTCTTCTGCTTCAATTTTCTTTAGTGATTCTTTCTTATTTATGTAAGAATTTCTTACAGCTGAAACTACATTGGAGACGCGAGTTTGTGGAGCAACAGTTGTGTCAAAATTTAACATGTTGACGATTGTTGTGGATTTTTCAATTTCTGTTATTTTCGTTGTAGAAGGGGTATCTGAAGTAGTGTACGCTTCGATATAACTTTTTTTGTCTGTGGTTGGTTTCGAAATCGCTGATTCGTTTGATATTTTAATGTTTGCATAGCTAGGTGTTGTATTCTCAGTTATTGTTTCAGAAAGCAAATTTGTGGTAACTGAGCTGAGAATAGACTTTAGAGTCGTTGTGGAGACGTTATTTGTGTTGTATAGTACTTTTACGTTTTTTTTCAGCATTTCGTGATTTTCTCCATACGTATGTTTGAGAGTACCCTTCTTTCTCGGCATCGGTTGCTTCTTCTGATAGGGCTGTTTTTTAGCGACGTCAAAAAGCATTTTTGCCGGATTAGGTTTCCTACCCGCTATTGTTTTCTGTTGTATGACAATCTCATCTCCGATTGGAACATTTTTGGTATCATTTGTGTCATTATTGAAGACCGGTGCTGTGAAATTAACATTTTTACTTATAACAACTGATGGTACAATAATTGGAGAATCTTTCGTAATGTTTGTTTCACTTTGTTTCATTTTAATTTCATCATTACTTGTAACATTACTGCTTATTTTAACATCACTTTTAATCTCTTTTGGTGACGTTTCTGTTTGTGTTGTTATTTCAGGTATATCTGATTTTAGAAGGCGCACAGTATTTCTGCAAACTTTCCCGCACTCGCAGACATTTGGAATCTCTTGTCCCACATTGAGTGCTCCTGTGTCTGTTTTGCCAAACCACGTGATAAGATCGTCTTCAGTTATGCCTTTTAGAAGAGAGCTTCCTGGTTTAGTGTGGAAGAAGACTTCTGCAGCCAGGTCGGGTCTTGTGGCAGGGTAAATCGCGGCAAAGGCGGGACGCAAGGAACTGAACACAAATGTTGACCTTATTTGGTAGTTGATGCACACAGGACATGCTGAGCTTATCTGAAATAACAATACATAATTTTAAAACATATAAATTTTATAATTGTAGCTAAGATTTTGATGTGTACAATGTAGAGCTTTCTCAAATGGTAATATTTACATATTTATTTATTATTAAGAAAAATATATGAGAGACCCGAGGGGTCCATGAATATTACATTTTCATTCACACACATGTTTACCATTAAGACAATAAAAATTAATATAAAATATATATTTAAAAAAAATAATAACATTTATTTGTTATTATGTGTCTATTTCTTAATATATTCGTCACTTCTTTTTTATATCTGTAAGAATTTATTTGTCCGTTGTGATAAGTAATTTTATGGTTTCAATCCTTTGTTAATGAGTCCCGTTTGTGTAAAGTGTGTTGTAAAGTCGGTTTGCTTTGTTTCCGGTTTACCAGAAAAGTATCATGTATCTTATTTTGCTTTTTATATACGCTTCATAAATCATTAATAATACTATACTGAATAGTCCTTACATTTGCAAACGCAAACCAAACGAAGTTTTCCTTTGATCCATGCTGGAGATCAGCGAAATTCCCTGCGTCCACGACCACCGGATTCACGGAGACCAGCTCGTAACCGGAGAAGAGGGACACTTCAAGTCTCAGTACGCCGGAACGCTCTTTACTTTTCCATCTGAAAACATTAAAATGTTATAATTTTTTGTATAATATTATGATTTTTTTATAAATTGAATCAATCACACGGAGCAATTACTTTCCAAGATGAGATGAGTTGGGCATCACAGAGTATAAAATTATACAGAGGTGAACTAAACCCCTTCTCTAGGTAAGGGGATTGATTGTATCACAGCAAAAGTATGCGCATATTTAAGGCACATTTATAAGTCAGTTAAAATATTTATTCTTGCTTAATTAATCCCATAGTAAATAAAACTTCTGTTTTACAATATAGGTATACATATATATATTTTTATTTCTTTCTAAACCGAGTGTCTTCAAGTAAAAATGTATTTTTGTAATAAAACGTGACTTATTTTTAAATAAATTACATTTTTAAAGACTCTTTTCATAATTGTCTCAAAATTTACAATTTCTTTGTAATTTTCGTAACGTTAAGTCAAACGTATTGAAATCAACCGTGGTCCTAGTTGTAAACCAAGAAATTGACATTAGTTCATGTCTATATATTTTGGTGGTCTGTACAGGAATTAATCAAATCAAATAAAACAAATTAATGTTACATTCGCCGGTGAATGCCACAATCCTACGTATGGTTTATTTATCAAATTTATACAGCATCGGTTAGTACATTAAAATATTATAAATTGAAAATATATGTACTGAATAGTACATATTATAATATCGATTATTATTTTGGTGCCATTTTTTTATGGAAAATAAATATTTTTGTATTTGTAGTCTAAGAATTAATTGACTTTTTAATTGACGTTTTAACCTGTTGTCGCTTCTTCATACAACACCTTTACATACAGAAATAATTTTTTTTAGAATGAATTTACTTAAAAAACCTGAAATCAATAAATGCACAAATGATCCAAATATAACTCTATTAAATAGTAAACAAAAAATGATCTCTCCATTTCTAAAAATGTTTATGAAAGCTAAAATTAAGGCCATAAATCAAAACAAATGGTGTCTGTGCATAGGGAGGAGTTTTAATTGATTTACTGCAATTTTGCTGTAACATTAAATAATTTTTTACGTTCTGTTGTAAATATTTCGATTTTTTTTTATATAGGTGGCATACCTGAAACAAGTCTTGATGTTGAGTGTTGGTAGTTTGCCTTGCAGTTCTTCCAAGGAGCTTCGATCAGGCCTGATTTCCTCTATGACAGAGGACCACAGCGTCAGCAGAGCGTTATCTGAAGATGGAGTGTAGGTGGAGTATGTTATGCGGCCCTGAAATATTAATCATTTTTCAAATTATTTATTATTTTTATGCATTGGTGTGTCGTGTGTCTACAGATGAGATTTTTATGTGAGATAAAAGACAATTTTATCATCAACTAATAAAACACAATTTAACTAATATAAATGAAGTGTATATTCACTATTCAATCCTTGAACCTACTGATATTACTCTGTAAAAACACAGAATGTGAGAAATCAATTTTTTTATTTAATTGATATCTGACTTTATTAAATTTATATTAGCTTGATTTATTAGTGAACCTGTTTAACAGATTCTTTTAGGCTGTCTCGGGGTTAGTTGTATCAACTCTTTTTATCACACATATGGTAAAAACACATGACTTTTAGTTTTACATTTTAATTTTTATGAGATGCATTTCGCCTTACGAGAGCATTATCAATATAAATATTTTACATTCAAAAAGTTGTATTGATATGAAAACAATTGGATAGACATGGTATCTAACTTTAAGAATTAACGAAGGTTTTTGTATTTTTGTATGATTCTAAGAAACAATTATGTTCAAACACTAATGAAAGGTGAATGCATCTAAGGAAGAGGATAGCTTAACAATTTGAGACAGCATTATTTTGGTAACAATTATGATCGAAAATTAATGAAAATAAGTCTACGAAAATTATTTTTTTTCGTAGACTTATTTTCTAGACCAAAGTAAAGATGAAAAAAAAAGAAATGTATGCACCTGCACTGTTGCGCAGCCAGCACCAGTGGCGTACACGAACACCTTGGTGGGCAGTGACGGCAGATGGAGGTGGCGCGCCGGGTGGTGGGCGCGCAGCTCCACCGTGTCCGTGAGCTCCATGCCGGCCGTGGCCAAGGATACAGTCAGGGACCGGTGGCTAGAAATTAATTAAAAATATCATATATTTAAATAATTCAATTCACATATGAGAAAAGTTGTGCAAATTTAACACATATACAACATACAAAAATTTGTTGGATGTCGTAGTCTATCATGGGTGGAATTGGTGAATGTTACATTGTGTAAAGTGATTACTTAAAACAGCCGTACGATAGGTCGAAAGCCCTATAAATACAAAAAAAACTTACATGTCTCTCTACTTTTCCATATAAAATATAACTTCGTGTATAAAATACATTTGTAATATATCTTGGTAACCGGTAATAAGACGATTTTTCTAAAATATAATTATCCCTAATACGAAATAAAATGGTTGTAAGAAAAATTCATTACTAAGGCTTGGTATAAAATAATATGAAACTAAACCGATGAAAAAAAAAGTAATTAATTATTCATGTATAGCACAAAATACCATATATGACAAGTTGGCAATATAACGTATTTGATATAAAAATATACGAATCTAAAAAGCAAAAAAAAATTACAAAATCTAAAAAATATAATTTTAAAAAATTTTTTGAGATAGCGGATCTGTTTGCAGTCATCGATATTTTATTAAAAAAAAATAGCTTAAAATTGGTAAGCTCTGAAAAGTTTTCAAACCTAAATCAATTATCTACAATTACTTACTCTATAGCGGAAATGTTTTACTCTCGCTTCCAAAGTTAATCACACACATGCATATGTATGTACATATGTACTTACTGCCACCCTCGTCCCATAAGGGTAGACAATTGGTTCCATTTAGTTAGAACTGTAATTGATGCCATTAAAAATGGCTGAAGCCTCCATAAGCCTGTATAGCATAGTAGTAATGGTAATTTGTACGCAGGCGTAATTTACTGAATCAAAAATAAAATGAAAAAGTCTTTCGACTGTCACCATAAACATTTAACCACGGGATTTGGGTACGCAATCAAAAAAATAAAAGCTGATTTCATTAAATCTAGTTAGTAAATTCGTGCAGAGTACCTTATTACCTTTTACATATATCTCACGAACAATTTTCGTAACTTATATTGAAATACTTTTGTAATTCAATTTTGGATATAATTCGAGGTGTTCTAAATTACGCAATTAGAAAATTTCTAAAATTTTTATATGAAGTTCGCGGTTGGATTATATTATATGAGAACCTTCTTAAGGGTATTTTGTATTATCTTGTTTTACTATGAAGGGTGGTTTGATATATGAGAAGTATCCGAAACGACGAGGTGTTGAGCAGGGTGGGCGAATAGAGGCGGCTCCTTAACAGAATCGCCCAACAGCGAGCAATTTGGATAGGCCATAATATAAGGCATCCGGGCCTGCTTTTATATATAAAGGAAATGTTGAAGGCAACAATCGTGTAGGCCGCCCGAGATTAAGCTACGTAAACCAGATAATTTATCGGAGATGTGCGCTGTAGCACCTACCAAGAGACGAAGAGGTTTGCAGGTGACAGAGAGGAGTGGAGAGGGCGAGTGCTTATTGCTGACCAATCCTAGGATTGCGACCCAAAAAAAAAGCAAAGGCCACGGAGGTGTTTTGAGATAAATACAAAAAAACCTGTCACTTCTTGAGGGAATTTCTTTGGAATCTATAAAACGTATGTATATCTTGATGGAAACAAGTTTTTAAAAACAATTTCCACCTCAGTTTTCTTTTCATCTATGTGTAAAAATTAACATGTAACTTATAAACATGGATATTGCTGTATTTGCTACCAGATAGTGGACATTGCTGCTTTTGCTATTTACAAAATTGGATATTGCTGTCCTTGCTATTACATTTCAGTCTACAATTAACAACAACTCTCATTTTATTATGAAGAGGCCATTTAGTCACTTGACACTTCCTTAGGGGTTAGTTGCTTGATGTGAATATTGCTGCCTTTGATTTTAAAAGTGATTTGGAAACATGATTTTGAAAAGGATAGATCATTTATATCTCGAATTCAGTTCATTCTTAAAAGTGCTCCCCGGTGACAGCATTCAAAAGATTAAAAAATTTTTTTTTCGATGTTGCTGCCTCGTACCTCTAGAATGTGTTTGTGACAAGTATTTTTCTAAACCTATCTATAGCAAATTTCTCATTTTAGTATTAAATATTTTGCGGTTTTCTCCGTTATTTTGTACTACATTCTTTTTTTGTGTGAAACGCACATGAGGTTTGTTTTCACGAAAACGACGCTGTATAAATCCTCAAATTTTTATTATTTTTCATGTTTACTTCTTGTGTTTGATTTCTCTAGAATTCACGGCAGCATTAAGTTAAGCATCTTGTACATTTAGACTAGAATTTACATTACGATAGAATTTAATACTGTTGTTTGGAGCCCTCATTATATATTTCAAATGAGTAATATATATAGAGAGTCCAAAATAAGTTTCTTAGATTTATCAATTATAATCAAATATTTTAAGGACATCACGCCCATTTCAATCAATTGAAATATTATACACATCTCTGTTTTATTATACACAATTTGAATATTGCTCATTAGTTTGGTCTCCATATTACATTTTTATACTCATATTTTAATGCTTCTACCTGATAATTTCACTGATAATTTCACTGCTTATACCTTTTATTGCTTATACAAGTACTTTTTGTAATTGTCTTGAAATTGTCTTATACACTTTTTGAATTTTATGTAATATTTTTTATATAAAAACTTGTAATGGGCGTAAACAAATATTTTTTTTTTAATTAAAATAAATAAAAATAAGCTTAACATAAACGGAACTATCGACTTTTCTCAACTATAAGAACGTATCTGCTTCATCTCGCGTAACTAGAAGTCATGCAAGTTTTGCCATGGAAACTGCAGCTACTAACTACTTCTTTCATTCCCCATTGCAAAGGCTTCCTAGACTAGCAAACAGTAGAGCAACTTGAAGTTTTGCCATCAACTTTATAATTTCAATAATATTCAAATAAATTTTAAAAGGTGTATTGAAAGTTACTAGTATTCGTCACATTGGATTTAAATATGTGGTCTGTATGTTAATTGTTGGTGGGGTTAAATTAATAACTGTTGTGTAAAATTTTTATTACCTATATTATCATTTTCTAAGCTTGTACTATTGCTTTCTATTTTATATATATATTTTGTATTTTTTATATATTATGCTTTCTTTCAGCTTTTGCTTTTACTGTATAGTTGCCTTTTAATGGTCTTTTAGTTTTGTGCTACTGCTATATTGACTACACTTTATATTATTATTTTAATTGTTTGTATTTCTTGGTCATTCACTGTGTAAAATTTTCTAGATATTTTATTAAAAGTACTAATTCATTTAATGTACACTTCATCTTATTATAAAAGGCGTTAATAAATAAATAAAATTAAACAAAAAAAAAAAATTAGAAAATAAACACAACATGAAATTAAAACGAAAGATCTAACCGATCGTAGGCCAGTGCGGAGAAAGCGGTGAATGCTTTGACCGCATGGTACAGAAGTTCGGTGTGGCTGTCCAGCAGGTGTGAGCGGTAGAAGAGGTATCTGGCCACGGGCTCTGCACTGCGGAGGTCTCCCAGGGCAGTGTGCACCAGGAGGGTGCTCAGCGAGGCCTTGAAGTCCTCCAGGCTAGCTGCAAATTAAAAATCACTTCAGTGGAAACAGCTATTTGAAAATGTAATATTTATTTATTTTTAATATCATTAGCGGAAATGTCTTAACAAAACAGGGTCGTATCAGGGAAGTAAGAAAAAGCACGCGCTATGTCTAAGAGATACTCCGTAAGCCACAGCCACTCTAGCCGTAGACTTTTTTACCGACTCCGACACTACTTACTACAATTTGGAAGAATTGATTTATAAGTCTGCGACTTGAGCGCACGGCCAGAATGGAAAAAAAAATGGCGCCGCAAACATAGCTGTGACGCGGGATATTTAAAATTTTAACCAGGCCATCATCATTTAACATCTACGGTTGAAACTTCCAAACGCGGTTGAATACTGCTCTCTCTAATTTTAGTACGGAAGAAACATTCAAAAGGCCCCCGAAGAAGTGAAGGAAATTCTCGTTCCTTAAGGCTCAATGAAAGTTCTATATTGGTATCTAATAATAATTGAATCTAAACATTCTTAATTTACAGAGATAAATAAATCAAAAGCAGTTGGTTGGTACATAGTTCGTTATTCGAATCAATTTATTAATGTTAGTTGAATAAAGTAAGTATTAACCCTTATGTTACTACTACCCGAGTACCTGGGTACCCACTTTCGACTTCAAGTTTATAAAATTAATTTGAAAGGGAGGGAACTAAAGAGAAGACATACACTGCTAAGAGAAGTAGTGACCTTCTAAGGAGCTATTTGAACACTGTCCAAATATCATACATAATAATAATATGAGAGAACGTCCATCCAGGTTGAGTACCCGGGTATCATGGGAAGCAAGGTATGAGAAATTACGGGTAATAACATTACGGTTAATAAATAATTTTTGCAATTGATATTTTAATATCGTATACTTTTAAAATTTGAGATTAATTCCTTTTAATGCCGTGTCAATCAATTCTTTTCAAATTGATACATAAAATAATAAAAAATTAATTAAAAAACAGACAATTTCCGAAATAATAATATGTTTTGAATTTATAAAATTTTGTTCAATTCTTAATTTGCAGAGATGGTTATGGAGAATATAGGCAGCTGAAACGTGAGAAAAAATTAAAAACTCGACTAATATTTTTTGTATGGATGAGATGGAAACACAAATAATGAATTAATTAGGAACTAATACAAGCAGCGGGATTTAAATATAATCTAATCTAAGATCGAAGGGAAACAGGGCGTCGCATCGGCAGGAAACAGATCTCATGGCTCCGTAATATACGAGATTGGACGGAGATAAGGACGGTGGAAGAGCTGTTTCGCTAGAGATAGGGAGATATACTCTCAACTGATACTTAACGTTGGAGGGACCCGACACGGCTATAGGAGAAATGATTCAAACACGGAATTCGTCTCGCATGAATATTCTTACTTTTTTAAAATTATGCTCTCACTTGTGGTATGAAAACAGGACTAACTTGCTACTATCCTGGAATAGGGTTTTGATCACTTTGTGAGTCGCAGCAGCTGCACCAATTAGCTATTTAAAATAATAATATTTTTTAATAGAGGCGGTATTCATTTTATGGAACCCCGTTGTTTATAGAATTCCAGAACATACTATAAAAAATCATACACGATATCTTCGTTCTATATTTAACCAGTTGATAACAGCAGACGGCCTAAACGATCGTCTATATATTTGGATAAATAAAATAGAACAAAAAAATTGATTGTGTTTGAATCTTTTATTTTGCATTTCTCTCATTTTTGTGGTTCATTTTTTTAAATATCTGTACCTATATCTTAAATTTTATTCGTCTAAAATCATAAATTTTCTAGAACATTATGTAATACTTAAGAAATATATAAGTGGGTTTTGGTGATTTTTAAGTGGATTTAATTGTGATTTTTTTAAATTATGACCTTTCATATATGTTCGCTTTTCAATTTAATTAATTTAATTTATAAAAATGATTTTAACATTTGGCTTAGAACATTTCGATTATATTGTATTTTTGTACATTTTCAACATTTTTTTTTGCTTTTTATTATTGGATATTTCCGCAAAATGTGGGAATTATATATTAAATATTAACCTATAATAAAATTTGTTGATTTGTATTTTCATGATTACAAAAAAAATTCTCGACATTCTCTCCACGGATAAGTCTTATTTAAAAAAGTTTTTCTAAAGTTAACTGATGAGGGAATTTCATTACAAAAATTATCAACAAAATTTCTGTATATCTGTTCGTTCAAAAAAAATCGTATTCGAATTAAGAGTAACAATAATTGAAAAGTTTAACTTGTTAACTAAGCGCGAAATAAAATTTGCTTTCACGTTCACAGCCTGACTTACTTAATAGGGGTGGATTTACACGCCTCGTGGAGTCCTCTTCGTACAGCCAGTCAGCCTCCCTTCGGGGCAGTGGATGTGGCCAACCGAAATCTCCCTCCTCTGTGGTGGACGCGTTGCGCAAACGCTCCATAGCCTCGGGTACCAGGGTGCTCCTGGAAGTCACAGAGAATTATAAAGTATCCGTCCGCTGTACGAGGGTTTTATGAACTGAATAAACAATTGTGTTTATTTGACGCGAATGATGCAATGTTTCACTTACTGGCTAAGCACTAAGGCGTAGACCATGGAGGCCAGAGGATAGGAAGATGATACATTGAATAGGTTTTTCTCCAAAAATTGTTTCGCTCTTAAAACGGTATCTGCGTCAAGCTGAAAATCAAAATAGATATGAGTTAACAATATTTTTTGAGAATACAACTACTTAGAGGGATAATTATTAATTATGATAAATTATAGAAATATCACACTTTTTATATCGAGCCTTTTTTGACAGCATTTTTTTAAACGCTTTAACAGGTTAGGAGGCCCAATAACAGTAGCAAAATACATCACAAAACAACCAGGCTTAAGTAAATACTTAGATTGAATTGTGACATCACCGGGAATCGAACCCGGAACCCTCGGTGTGGGAAGCCAATGTCATATACCCACTACGCTAGGAGGGAGAGACGAGGGAAATGTATATAAAAGTTTTAATAGGGTGACCCAAACGCGAAATTTATGCACACTTTATCAAAGGAAGGACCTTAAATGTCTCTAGCATAGTCCATTAGAATATATGAAAGAAACTATTTAGAACATATAAACGACTTTCAAAAATTTGATAATGCATGGATGTTCTTACTGGTGGATTTGGTGAACGTTACATTGTGTAAAGTGATCACTTAAGCCAGCTCATTACTAGTCATAAGCCCTGGGCCACCCTAAAAATACTACTTTACACGTTTCCCGTGTAAATAGCTTCATCTCTGTGTGACTCCTATAATTTATCTTAATTAAGAAATGAATTAATTTGTTTATTCCTACATCCATGACTACTTTTATAATGCCTCACTAGACTATACACAAATTAATTTCATTATTTATATGTCTATGCTTTTATTTCAAAAATGCGCTTATTGAATTATTTAGTAAATTAATGAGTAAGGTAAAAGTAGTGGTGGAAAGGGACACATGCCACTACACCGATTGTAGTCCGGCAGTAGCTGTATCCATGACACCGATTGTGGTTCGGCAGTAGCTACACCGGCGACACCGATTGTGGTTCGGCAGTAGCTACACCGGCGACACCGATTGTGGTTCGGCAGTAGCTACACCGGCGACACCGATTGTGGTTCGGCAGTAGCTACACCGGCGACACCGATTGTGGTTCGGCAGTAGCTACACCCACGATACACTACTTGCGCTTTGTTATTGGATATAGAGCAAACACGATCACCAAGTATTATAAAAAGAATTGATGAATAGCTGAGTAACCACCAGAAATAATTTTTTCTGTGCCTTTATTAGACTAGCTTACCACCCGGCTTCACATGCGTAAATTTTTAGTAACTTTTAGTCATATTTTATCAATTTGTGTATTAACCTTAACATATAGATATATGTTTTTTTATAGAAATTTTTGAGTTCTACAACTTCTTTATAGAAAGAATTTAAATATCTCGTACCGTTAAGACAGCGTTCGTACAAAATGCATCGCTCATACATTTTTTCGACTACTTTAGTTGTAAAATAGGTCATCACAAAAACTCCTTTTATTTTACCATGTCCATCCTGAAAGTTCATTCTAAATTTTGGAAGCCTGAAGTTTTGTGATATTTAAAACGGTGTCAACAAATATTTTTTTCTGTACAACTTTTCAATTGATTCGTCAACGTTTGGCTAAGTATCGTTTTTAAGTCAGAAATGTTAACTTTACCGAATTTTCTATTCCAATCTCTAAGAGTGTGGTCAAGGTGTCCGCGGTGACTTCGACATTCCTCTCCAGGTCAATGACATCCTTTGAAAGATTTTTCCATTTCTCCACTATTCCGTAATCCAATTCTTCGTAGTTGTTGCCGGAACTTTTCTTGTTTCCCACACTTTCAATATCAGCGTCAGTGGTAAGAAGCGATATCTTGATGTCAGCAGGGAGGGGTGTGAAGCTTCCATCTTCTTCCTGTCTCAGCTGCACCCATCTCTTAACAGACTCCAGCAGCTCAGGATCGACCCCGAAGAATGACTGAGCTTTGGTCAAAATTTCAAGAATGTGGACAGACGACAGATGGCTTCCCATGCTGGGATGGTCGCTGAATGAATTGTCATTCCTTCGAAACGTCAACAAGTTTTGGATCTGTAATGAAAATAAAAATGCTGATTTACCTAAAATTAATATATATTTTTTTTGGGAAACATACAGTACAGTATAATAGAAAAATTATATAATATCAACAAAATATTCATTTAACATGACCAGTGAAGTTTCCTCGAAGCTAGTAAAAAAAACTAAGTAAAAATGATAAAGGATATGTGATAAAAGTTTAAATTATGATAATGCATAAAGTGGGAAAGGTGAGAAGAGGAAGGGAATGGGATTAAAAAAGAAGTATTTAATTTATTTCAATAATCATATATGAGGTTACGGAGTTTCATTTAAAATAAAATAAAATTGTCAATAAAAATGTCTAGGTTATTTGTAAAATTTAACAGGTTGTATTTTAAAGCGGAACGAGTTACAAAACAGTTTTTTAAGTAGTTAGTCCTGCCAAAGTTTTGGTAAAATAAATTATTTGAACGCGTTGAGTATGTAGGATAGCTTAAACCTATTTGCTCCAATAAATAGGGCGAGTCAACCAAGTTATTCAAGATTTTATAAAGATAACACAGATCTTGTATACATCTTCGATGTGTTAGAGGAGGGATTTTATGGTAACGCTCGCTTTGTGTGTATGAGGTGAATTCTAAAAGGGAACGGAAATTTAAAATATTGAGAAATTTGTGTTGGATATTTTCAAGTCGCTCACTGTACGTAGAATAATGCGTATTCAGATCCAAACTCCAGTTGACTGCGTACAAATGAAAAAGTAAAAATAAAGGTATTCCTGCAAAAGGCAGGTAATATTTTTACATAAATTAATTTTATTTTTTTTGGACAATACCATCATAAAGCACTATCATCAAAATTAGTTGTGGACGCGATTCACTCTAACTAACCTACTACTTGTATTAGATGTTCATGCTGAGCGAAATGTAAGCAAGTAAGTTGTCTATTATTGTAAATTTTGGAAAATGTAATGCGGAAGTCGGTAATATATTATGGCGCCATATGGTAAATAGCCTTAAATATTGTGAGCCACTACTTATATTCAATCCTTTCTGGATATTTAAGCCGGAGGATTTTCTGAAGTTGGTGTAAGATATACGCAAACTTTGAAATATAATTGTCACACCACATATTAGGTCCTTGCATATGATATTGGCGTTTTGCCGTACTGGAAAATTTGACCTCAAATATCTTCTCTTTGGTTAGGAATTCCAAATCCAAATTTATACAGCTATTTACTCATGTATTTGTGTTTTGAAAATTATAATTCATTTGTTTTTTCCTCAATTGTTTTTTTCTTTGCGTCACTCAGTTTACAAAATGAAAAACTTGAAATATCGCGTTATTTACGAGTACGAGTTCCACCGTGGCACCAGTGCTGCAGAAACGGCTCGAAGGATTAATGATGTGTATGGCGACGGTGCCGCAAAACAAAACACAGTGCGTTTTTGGTTCCAACGTTTTCGTTCTGGAAATTTCGACCTGCAGAACAAGCCCCGTGGACGGCCGGAGACCAAAGTTGATAATGAAGAATTGAAGGCTATTGTGGAAGCGGATCCATCGCAAACCACATCCGAGTTAGCTGCAGGCTGCGGTGTTAGTGATAAAACTGTTTTAATCCACTTGAAGCAAATTGGTAAGGTGAAAAAGCTTGAAAGGTGGGTACCTCACGAATTGAGTGAAGCAAATCAACAAACGCGCGTTGACTGCTGCGTTGCATTACTCAACCGGCACAATAATGAAGGGATTTTAAATCGAATCATTACCTGTGATGGAAAGTGGATCCTGTACGATAATCGGAAACGCTCATCGCAATGGCTGAACCCTGCCGAACCAGCCAAACCATGTCCCAAGGGAAAATTGACTCCAAAAAAGTTACTTGTGAGCGTTTGGTGGACTAGTGCTGGTGTCGTTCACTACAGCTTTCTTAAATCTGATGATTACGGCAGATGTCTATTGTCAGCAACTGCAAACCATGATGGAAAAGCTAGCTGCTAAACAACTGAGGCTGGTTAATCGCTCTAGGCCACTGCTGCTTCATGATAACGCTAGACCACACACTGCACAACAGACGGCTACAAAATTAGAGGAGTTTCAATTGGAATGTCTAAGACATCCACCGTACTCTCCGGACCTTGCCCCAACAGATTACCATTTTTTTTGAAATTTGGATAACTTCTTGCAAAGGAAAAAATTCAACTCCGATGGGGCAGTCCAAACCGCCTTCAAAGATTTTATTGATTCCCGTCCGAATGGTTTTTTTAGTAAAGGGATCGATGAACTACCTATGAGATGGCAAAAGTGCATAGATAGCAATGGTACATACTTTGATTAAATAAATATATTATAATAAAAAAAAAATCGGCTTTATGTTCCTCCCTCCAAATTCATATGTAAGGACCTAATATTAACATAGCGGTCTCTTATTTCAGAAAAAATAATTACAATTTTTGTGGTTTATTTAATCCAGCGACCTCTACAGTTTCTGTAGTCACTATAAAGTGAATGAGCACCAGCTCTCTTCTTCTCTCTTTATAAGTGAGCGCATACCCAGCAAGGTGTATGGTAGGTCGGTCGACACTTTATTATTGGAGAAATTATGGAGACTAAGGCGTCTGATACACATGCTTATTTAGTGGCACGTGAGCATGCGCAGTATCGACTTTGATAGTGGCATGCTTATTAGTGACATGTGTGTACGCATATTGCTAGAAATGAGCATGCCACCTAGTGGCACCAACCGCCGGTTGATTTATAAGCATGCTACTGTCATTCACCATAGAGAAGGGATATCTTTGGAGCATGTGTGAACAGACTTGCTTATTTATGAGCATCCTTATGTCATTCGCGGGCTTCGCGGCTAGAATTATCAATGCGATCTTCTCAGTCCGCGACAGATGAAACAAATATGGCGCGTTGGGGAGATGATAAAACATTACTTTTCGTGACTTATTACAGGAATCACGAATATCTGTGGAATACTCGGTCACCGTTGTGTAAAAATAATATAGTGAGAAATTATGTTTACGAAACTTTATTAATAGGCAAACTAAAATCAAAAATGTGCGGATGGAAACTCGGGAACTTTTTTGTTTTATTGGTTCACTTGAATTTTCTATTTCAGTTTGCAAAGTTTCCATTTTGAACAAGAGCGTCTCTATTCTATGACAAGAGCATGCCACTAATAAGCATGTGTGTTTGATTGTTAGCTTTGGGCATGCTTATTTATGAGCATGCCAGTAAAGAAGCATGTGTATCTGTACCTTAAAAGCCTTATACTTTGGAAATTATGAACAGGTGAAATGACGGTGAAAGGTGACAGCAAAGAGGCTGCATTCGGTGGGAAATATAGCAAGTGCAGATGGGTTCCTAATAGACTAGACCATAATGGCTATATCAAGGAATGGATGGCAATTTTGTGATTGAAGCTTTGGGGGTTTAGAGATGGTTAGGAGCAATTGTTTTTTCGGGTCACCACCTTCATGCGATAGAAATGCGATAGATGAAATTCTAAGGCGTAGAATATTTGATGATTTATTATCTCGATAAAACAATTACAAAATATACGTGAGTATGATTAGAAAGACAATGATAGATACTATAAGGGTCATAGCCTCCAGCCGCGGCCGGAAGTAGGTGACAGACTGAAATGTCTGCCTAGGGTATGTGCCTCTTTTTATATAATTTACGAACAAAAGAGTCTTGGAGTGCGGCTCTGTGAGTGTGAAGAAATCGTCCGAAATGCTGATGGTGCAATGACCTGCCGGCCGCGCTTGTCTTGCTCGTGCCCCGATTTGCTTATGTGGTATTCCTTGCTACTATGTGTGTGTGGCCTAGATTGGTGGTTTTCTGTATTGTGGTATGAATTCCATACAGCTAAAGAATAAAAAAAATAGTTAAATTACCAATCCTGGTAGCTGCCTCATCATCTCTTCATGCTCCGTTTCGTTGGCCTGCTCCATGAGCAGCAGCGGTGCCAGGGCTGCGGCGGCCGAGGCCAGGCTGGTGGGCAGGTTCACCGTGTCAGCGTCAGGCCCCGAGGTGCCGGCCCTGCGGCCCACCCTGGCCGCGGAGGGCAGCGCCAGCCCCCCGGCCACCAGCAGCTCCCCGGAGGCGGACCCCGGCACGGCCCAGTGGGGCAGCGACAGCTGGACCACCTGGGAGAAGCCGGCTTCGTCGTTGAAGTTCCAAACCCTGGAATTGTATCATCAATAGGTGACCGTGTTATTTTTTTAGAAAGAGAATGAGGATAATCGTCTTAAATAAGGGTGCTTCATAAAAAAATATTTAAATAACATACATTTTAACTTTCCGCAAATACGAATAAGAGCACCATACCCACATTGCAGAACAAACACGCATTTGTCGTGTTGTTCCTGATGATCAACATTTTTTCTCATTTTTAACACACTAATTGATCTACTAGCTAAAGGCTACACATTTTTTGTTATATAAATAAATAAAAACTTATTCTTTAACAACCTACATGATAAAGTACTGCATTTTTGACGCGTTACAGATAGTCATAGTCATATATAAAACAATATATTTTTATAATTAATCTGTACTTCGGTCGCCGGAGAGAGAGATTTTCGTACATTGACCCTACGCTACGTATCCTTGTCGCATGCGTACAATTATGTTGTTGTCACGCTCACTCGCTGTGCCTGTACGAGCATGACAGCAACATGTTTTGTCCCATTTTCAGCACACAAAGACATAAGCTGGAGGCAGCGTGCAGACAGAAGGACGTCAACTGGAAAGACATCACAACCGTGAAAAGTCATAAGGACTTATCACGAGAGGTGGTATCTTTCTTAGAGAATATAGTCAGGACATTAAAAGTAATAAATAACGAATAAAACAAAAACCTAACGTTATTAAAACGTAAAGGAAGGTCCCCTCAGGTCCGACTCCTTCTGAGAGAGGTTTCCCGTGGTTCCCTTTCCACATAGGCAAAAACAAAGGAGCTCCAAGTTCCACGAACAACTTCCTGCCGTTCCAACAAAGCTGGTAGTAGCTAGAGTAGAATACCTGAGGTAAATTATAAGCCTTATACATAGCAAGCAAGGCCAAAAGTAATTGTAACTCACATCTAAAAAAAAAAGACAATTGTACGCGTGCGATAAGGATACGTAGCGTAGGGTCAATGTACGAAAATGTCTCTTTTCGGCGACCGTAGTTTATAAAAAGAAATGGAAACTTGTTGTATGTGGCAACCAACCTGAACTCGGCCTCCTCGCCCCAGGGCGCCGAGAAGCCCACGTGGCGCACCTTGTGGGCGGCGTCCAGCGCCCACGTGGCCACGGCTGCCCCGCCCTCCCCCGGGCCGGCGCCGCGGCCCAGCGCCAGCGCGCCCCGCTCCCAGGACAGCCAGTAGGTGCGGAACTCGCCGCCGGACAGCGCGTCCGGCGTCTCGGCCGAGGCCAGGTGCACGCTGTATCCTGCAATGGGGGTTTTGTAATTAGCGCCGCTGCTGATGACAGATTTTGAAATACCATTCTATATTGTAGGCAGGGGCGTGCAGTGGAAACATTGCAGCATGACTTTTACGTACCCAATTATTTAGGAAAAAAAATACAACATATATTTCGTAATATTTCACAATCGTTATTATAGTATTCATATTTTGATATATCATAAAAATCTGTCGTATAAATATTTGATTTTTATTTTTTCCCAAAATATACGTTACAAAAAAGTCATGTTTCAATGTTTCCACTGCACGCGCTTGATTGTAGGTACACAATAACATTATTTCAGTAATAAACTAACTTTTTAAGCAATTAATTGCATTTTCATCTACATATTTTTAATTTCGCGCAAAAACGCCCGCAGCTGTCATTTCGTTTACGTGACGTCAAGCCTCAGTTAACATTGCATTGTGTCTATGGCAACGGTTCAAAGACACGGCGATTAGGTACTGAGGCGTGACGTCATTCGCTCTGACCTGTGTTTCAGTTAAAATTGCAGTTAAAATTGCGGATTGCACAATTTTATACTTTTATTTTATTCAAAATCTTATTAATCTCAATGTGTATATTAAAACTGGATCATTCTCTAGAATCCTTTCAAAATATTTTCTTCTCTAAAATCACTTATTCTTTAATACTGTCATCATGCCTATTGTCCGAAGATTTTCTCCAAATATAAAATTAATGTACCTACGAAGACTCGCAAAAACAAAAAAATATTGTCGTAATAATCTTGCCTAGTGAGCAAGAGTAGAAACGATTAAATTGTCTAGTTTAATCATGATACTATTCGTGCGAATCTTTCACTTTGAATAATGTACAAATGAGGGATACAAAAATAAAGGCAGCAATATCCAAAAAAAATGCTGTCATCAAAGATTACTAATTAACAATGCACTGAATTTAAAATTTTATAGGTTATATAGCTCTATCCCTCCCAAGATAATGTTTCCAAATCACTATTAAAAGCAAAGGCTGTATTATCCACTTCAACCAATCATCCCCCAAGGATGTATCATGTGACAAAATGGTCGCTTTATACTCAATTGACAGAGTAGATTTTAGACTGAAGCAACAGCAAAGGTAGCAATATCCAATTATGTAAATAGCAAAAGCACCAATGTCCACTATTTGATAGTAAACACATCAATATCCATATTTAAAAGTTGAATATTTATTTATATTCTGTTGAAATTGTTTTTAAAAACTTATTTTCAATAAGATGTTGATTTCATAGATTCCACAGATTCCACAGAAGAGTTTTTTGTATTTATCTCAGGGATAATTATGCCCCTCGTATATGTGTTAAACTTTTTTCTATGTATAGATCTCTATGTAATTTTTCCTGTGTACCATATTGCAAAACAATAGCGATAATCGTATTTAAAAAAAAAAAAAATCATGTATGTATATGTTAGTATATAATTACTACAGTTATTATTTTTTTTATTATTACTTATTACCTACTTTAGAGCTGGAATGAAAAATCGTTAAACGTTTACACTTATACAATATATTTAAAAATCTAGGGAATGAATCGTATTCATAAATAAATGATAGAAATCTAACAGAGACGAAGCTATTTATATGAGATTCCTAAATGGAAGTCTTTTTATAGGATGGCCCAGGGCCTACGACTTGTATGAGCTGGTTAAAGTGATCACTCTACACAATGCAACGTTCACCAATTCCATCGTAAGAACATCCGTACATTATCAAAAATTTTTAAAGTTGTATATATGTTCTATCTGTATCTGAAAACCTTTAATGCATTTGAAGGGATTATGCTAGAGACATCTGAAGTCGTTCTCAAGAATTACTAGTAGTATACTATAAAAAGTATATATTAATATAATAGTATTCTATTGATGAATTCAGTTACATGGATGTCTTTTGAAAGGGTTTAAAAAGCTTTGTACAATATACAATTAAAATGGTTTGTAACCACTATTGACGGAGATTAACAGAATTTTGAACGCAATCATAACTACATAACTAGTCATTCTATTATAACCTCCTCGGACCCGGTGTAGCCTATAGGAGACATAGATCGACAGTTGGAAAGAAAACCTCTCAAATCAATGTTTGGTATAGTGTCCTTCTACAGATAAGTTAAGCTAACTATCAATAGATATTATTAGTGGTATGTTGAAACCCAAATATAAAATGTTTTAAGAACTGTAAATTTTTTTTCGTTAAAGATGAATTAAAGGACCGATTTTGATCATCCTTTGGGTCCGAGGAGAAAAAATACATCCACGAAACATAAAATTATTCGATTCACAAAATAAATCGTTGCTTGTCGTTCTTCAAAAATCAATACCCAAAACATTACAAATGTTGTGCGTTCATAAATTTCATGTTTACAGAATACCAGAAAGTTAATTCTATTTTCATAGCACAAGCGTATTTTTGTTAAGTTATTCAAGTTTGAAGTTAAGTTATGAAAGTATTCCTTGTTAGCATCTCCATTTAAAAAAAACACCAGCAGATTTTGCTCAAAATTAAGCAACCCCTTTGGTTTGTATTCTCTTTTAAGTTACCTATGATTTTGTTTAAAATTACACGTGATTTTTTAAAATTTTATTTATTTATTTCATAAAGGAATTTTAACAGTTTCAATCATCAAAATCAAAATCAAATCAAATCAAAATATTAGAGCATAGTGTATATTGCATAAACCAATTACAAAGATTCACAGATGTTTAAGGCGTAGTAATTTCAGTACTTTGTCGGATTAGAGAATATTTGAAAGCTAAGAGAATATATTATAGTAATCAACAAACAATATTTAAGTTTTGAAAGTAACACGGGAATGAGGATGGGAGGGAAGGGGTGAGTAGCTAGGAGTCAGAGAAGATTAGATGTAGTGAGTGTATGACCAAGTCGATTTAATACATATAATTTAAAACATTCTTTTAAATGCGGTAAGACCAATATTGAAGACGTCAATATCGATGCAATTATTATTGAAAGCCTTGCATGAGTGAATTAAAAATGTATTTTGGGTACAGAATATTCTATTTTTCGGAACATGGAAGAGCACTTTCTATCGGATTCGTCTATAGGGAATAAGAAAGGAAATTAAGTCCAGTCAATGATAATAATTAGCGATGATGGCCTTGGAGGCTTTCTGTACCACGACTAATGAAGTTTCACTTAAAAAATCGCTGAATTTCTATGAATAAAGAGTAGGTACTGATGGAAAAAAAGCTCACACACAAAAACGAAGAACAAAATTAACAGAATGTTAGTTAACTTAGTGAAAACCACTACCAGATTTAAGGTCTACCGGTTTCGAGACGTATCCGTCTCTTCTCAGGATCAACACTACACTACTATGTTTACAACACTATACACCACAACCATAGTAATGTTAAACTTTCACATGCGTGTGTAGTGTTGGTCCTGACGAAGAGACGCGTACGTCTGGAAACCAGTATACCTTAAACCTGGTAGTGGTTTTTACTAAGTTAACTAAATTCTATTATAATGTCTAAACACAAAGTTAATGCTTTAAATATTAATAATATTAACAAAATTAATTTTATTACGTAATACATTTCAGAAATGCGCAACTATTTTTAGTTCAAAGGTTTGAATCTAACTTTGCATGGTTACGGAACTACGTTTAAACTTCCGTCACATTAGATTCGAAAAGGGACTTCTTTAGAAATGTCTCTTTCACATCTTCTTTTGTGGGATAAGACCTAAGCCATTTAATATCGAAAGAAAACAGAAAACATTTCCTTTGTGATAACGCGAGGGATAATGTAAATATCGTAAGCGGATTTCTTTTTCTCCCCAGGAAATATCGAATTAAATCATTCTTTGCTACGTCTTGAAAAAGCTTTTTTTTTAATAAGAAATTATGCAAAATTGTTTTACACAACAAATGATTTATGGAGGCTTAGCTCCGATTTTTCGTCTTTTAAATATAAAGTTACAAACGTATTTATTTTACCTACTCGTAAAATATTTTTGAGAAATGTCAAAACATCAATCTGTCAGATGTCAATTTTTCATTTTATATTTGTTACTTTTACATGTAAAAGTAAACAAAATATTATTAATAAAATAAATTAAATTTAACTACAAGTCCAATTCCAAAAAAAAATTCCAATAATTTTGTGTAATCAAGAACTTCAGCAATAATATTTAAAAATAATTTTTCAAATAATTATGAAAAACATATCATTCATTTCTATATTTTAACATTTATAAAACACTCTGACGATGGAAAGGTTTTTCCGAAATATGTAGGTCTAATTAATGAATATAAGTTGATATAAACAAATAATAAAATCATTTTTAAATACAAATTTGTTATTAACTTTAATACCACCATAGATTTTTTATCTATCTACGAAGAACTGTCATTGGTGGCAAATTTTGTTTGTGTTGTATAACAAATTGGACAGAATACGCATGCGCATTCTGTCCAGATATGTTCCAACGCAAGGTATAAAGCATAACACGTAGTTTATATCTGCCAAAGAAGTTCAATTGCTATCGCGCGTATATAAGTTTACGCACCAATCATTTTAATATTTATTATTTACCCTCTACTAGCTTACCCGCGCGGCTTCATACGCGTAGATTTTTAGTAACTTTTAGTAATATTTTATATTTTTGTGTATTAACCTTAATATATAGATATATGTCGTCGCGATTTTTTTATAGAACTTTTTAAATTTTTTAACTTCTCTTTAGTAAGTATTTAAATATCTCTAACCATTTAGGCAGCGTTTGTAAAAAACGCATCTCTCGTCCATTTTTTCGTCGATTTTAGTTATAAAATTGGTCACCACGAAAGGCCTTTTTATTTTAATGGGATAATATTTAACTAATGTCCATCCCAAAGGTTCATTCTAAATATTGGTGAAAGAATTTTAGAAATCGGATGAGTAGTTACGGAGATTACCCCCTACATCCAAACTTACAAACTATACTTCTTTATATATCAGTAAAGATAAAACATTGAACTATGACTAAAGTAACAAATATCGAATATTATAAATTAATACGCTTTTATAAGTCGAACAAAACGATTGAAACCTTTAACAAAAATTTTGGCTTAAATTTCTATTTTCGTGCATAAATCTGTGTATCTTTATAAGAAAATGGTTCTTGATGCGGAAGAGTGCGTCATTTTTCGTTATGCAGTTGTCAGAATTTTCAAGTCAAACCATTTTATTGTCCGAGTACAATGCAATACAAAAACTGAAGAAATAAAATATTTTTGAGAACACAAAAGGAATTGAAAAATATTGTTGCCGGGAAAACCGTAGCGACTGTTCATTACGCAATTCATGGCAATAACAAATAATAAATCGGGGATACCAACAACTTAATTTTGTAGGAATTTGCAAGAATATCGAGACAAATGTTTATCAACACTGTAAATACTACAGATCAATAAAGTTATTAATTTATTTTTGTTTTTCCGTACCGTCAGCTTTTATATATTCAATAATCACGTTTCATTAAATAAATTTTATCCCAATAATAATAATTTCGTTGTTTTTACGATTTTTTATTTTTTTTATATGAATTAATAATTATTTTTTAGTCAAACGTATACTTGAGATGATTAAATATTAAATATTGTTGGTATTGTGGTCATGATGCTCGCCTAGTGATCTGGTGGTCGGTGGTTCGAGCCCCATTCCGGAACATCAGCAAGTAAGTCATATTTTCATAGCACAGGCTTTTGGCTCAGTTAGAGGCAATTATTATTATTAGCATGCTTTCAAATAATCCTATAGAGGGACGGACAGGTTCGTATTAAGGTTAACCATAATATTCTATAGAAACGCTATTTTAATGTTTTATCTTGCTAACAATACATATAATACGTTCAAAAACTCATTCATACACAACATCCATTTTCTAAACGATGGCCTGAATCTATTGATCCATTGAATCAATTATTTATTAAATACTAATCGCACTACATACAATCACTAAATAAATATACAATACACATAAATGTACATGTAAAATATACTTAAATGCAAAATTACATGTTACTAGAGCGTGCCGAACACGCATGTAATTGGGATAATAGGCATAGTCTTCATTTATGATGTTTTATTATTAGAGTATCATGTACCTATTATCTTGTTAGTGTCTCTATAAATAAAAAAAAATTGTACAACATTGTGCGGATTATTCGTGTCACTAATGAATAACATTTTTACACAAATAACATTTTTATATAAACTTTAACACTTTAACACCACTCTTTAGAGGTAAAGTATCGCACATAGGGAGGAACTGAAAGAAAGCAAATTAAAATTCAGCCTTATTAACAGATTATTTGAATTTAATCTCAAGTGCCCAAATAAGTTTGATTTAAATTTGACTACTTTTTTGGAAAAATACTACCCAGGATAACAGAAAAACATTAGTTACCATGTTGCCCTCGGCCGATCCACGTTAGCGAATTGTCTCCATCCCCTATGGTGACGTGGTACATGGAGTCTGTGATCTTCCTCTGGTCGCTCAGGGCCACCCTGACGGCCTTGCGGGCGCGGACCTCGAACACCAGACCCGCCCTGTTCCTTGGGGCGGAGATCCACTCATAGGCATATCTGTCCTTGGTCGATATGAGGGTATGCTCTGAAATACATAAATAATTAAAATTTAAAATATATTGATAATGAGAGGATCTGATACTCTCGAAACTCGAATAGTAATATAATAAATATAATTAAATTCAAATCCATCAATTATTACAATACATATACATCCAGGATTCCAATCCTGTCCTTGGACGTCCCAAGATTAAGTTATAAAAATAAAAGTTTCTTTGCTTAGTACAAGAATCTAGACATTCGTAATAATTATTTTAAAGATTATTTTGTAATAAAATAGGAGATATAGGAAAATCATGAAATCTGATTTAATTAATGATAGCAAATTAATGAATGTAATCAATTGTTATTCAATGACGTCATTTAAACATAGCAATTTTCGAAACGAATCTTTTTCTGTGTTAATTAATTACCACAAACTTTTAAATAAATATAAAAAGGATCCAAATATTAAACTTTTAAATAATCAACAAAAAATGATATTTTCTCCACTTCTAAATATTTTTAAAAAACCAATAATCAAGGACATAAATTAAAATAATATTTATAAATAACACTTGCAGAAAACGGGGAATTTTGATAATTAAGCATAACGTTAACCGAGGCACCTTTAATGATAAGTGCCCGGGAAAAAACTACTAGTACTACTGCATTACTACAGGGCTTCACCACAAATATCTAATTACTCTAAAGGGGAAGGGGTAACTTAAAATTGTATAAATAAGTCGTTTGTACGCGGTATATCCACTGTTTGATAATGGCCTTACAAGCCGAAACAGCTGTAACACATAAAAATACTTAACCCGTAGAACTTAATAATAATATTTATTAAAATTTAATTTATTTTAAATTTCACTAAAAAAAAAAAAGTAAAATTAATGTTTTGTTGCAAAATGGCCATAATCAATCTGTCATACAATCAATGTATATATGTTTTAAGGTGTTGTTCCAGTTAAGTTTGTTTTAAAAATAGCGTGATATATTTTAAAAAGCTAATAAAAATTTACCGCAAAATGCAATTCGTCAAAACGATTTTCGCCCAAAAAAGCTAAGGAAAAAGGTGAAAATTATTCGAAGGATGATGAAGGTGCATGATCGAAAATCTTCCTCTAATATCTATACAATGCTTCATTGGATAGTTTTGAGCACAATTGTTTATTTGGTGGTAGACGACTATAGTATATAGGCTTTAAAGCCCGTGAATAAATATGATAAACGCTTTAACATGGAAAGTGATTACGTATTAATATATATAAAATTGTATAACAAACTTTATTCTGAATTTTTAAACTAATTTATTTTATTTTATGGATTACTTAGTACATTTTATAGTATATTATATAAAAGGCTAACATACCAATTAGATGGGCTAGTACTAGGGCGAGTCAATTATTATAAACACTTTCGCCACAGCAACTTCAAGGTTCATACTGACTTATGCGCATGCGCGCTTAGAATTGATACAACCACCGCCATGTGTGCAAAATTTTATCCCGATCGCGTTATTTGCCTTGCGACTATTACATAGTACAACATGTCCGCTCCGCTAGCAGTTTGCACCAAAGAAGAACAACGAACAAATCCGATATTTTCGATAGGAGGGTGTGAAAATTCACCGTTTATAACAATAAAATTTACAGGCGGAACAGGCGGAAATTTAAAATGCCTCACCGTTCGCACAGAAGTAGGCGCTCTCCGTATCCGTCTTGCCTCGGCCCTCGGGCCTCACGGTGACGCGGGCCTCCCGCAGGGCGCGCAGGAAGGGGGTCCCGTCGTCCACGGCCCTCCGCTCCATTCCCGGGGACCCGCAGTACTTTACCAGGTAGCCGGATATGTCCGCTGCAACGAGAAAATATATTAAATCAATTCTAAAAAATTTGTCTTGATTAAATAAACTGTTTGCACAAAATTCAATCACCATAATAACAAACTATGAATATGATCATAATCATATTATGAAAAATACATCGTCAACTAGGAAATGCATAACAATATCTGCACTCGGAGAGTATGAAATTTTCATAACACCATTTTTATTCGACTTTGTCTTACTACAACGCCGCTTTTATAAGAATTGGTATTGGTTAAATACCACTCGGAAAACCGCCATCTGAGTTTTTGATTGGTGAGTTGTGACTTTACGGTGTTAAAATATTCCGTTGCAAGATGCGCGCGCACTTCGTTGCATCCTAAAATTTTAATTTTAAAATTTTAAGTTATTGCATGTCTCGGAGACATGTGTAATACCTTCCCAGGACATAATACATTTTTAAACGTATATCCCCCTTGTTAGTGTCAACAAATATGTTGATTGCATGGTACAATGTTTTTATACTTGTATATTAATCTACTGTATTCTATTATATCTCTATTCTGAGATATAATCTTTTAAAATCTGACATGTTTTCGAGATGGTCAGATTTATGCCTAAACCGATTTCAAAGGTGCGCTTACCTTAAAAATGTTTATTTGATATTCTAGTACTGCTTGAAATCGATGAAATTAATTTTATTAAATTAATGGTTTTGGAAATAAATACATTGAAAACGTTTAATATTTAAAACGTAAACGTTGTGGTTGAAAATTATTAATTTAAAAAAAATAAACTTTGTTTAAAACATTCTGATTTCAATTGATTAAACCAGATCTATTTAATTTATTTTGATGAATCAATTTGGTTTAAATAAATTATGTTAGTTTGCTGAAATTTTTAATTTAGAATAGGTATTTACCAATTACATATTGAATAATCGGATTTGATATGTGCTGCCTGCAGCCCATTCCTATTGAATTACATCGTCTGTATTGATCAATCGAATGCCATGCCTTGTTACCAATATCATAATGCATCTTAGAAATCAGACAGGAATTTAATCTCTCTGCAGTGGATGCAGTGAGAGATGTTGTGGGATGAATATATGACGTCATTAGCTAAGTGACGCTGAAACGCAAGACGTTACGTGCATTCTGACAGCTGCCTCGGATTGGAACGCTTCAACTACCTAATTATTCGATGGATTAGCAAACAGCGAGAGTATCTAGACTATCATAAATACATAGTGCATTACTATAGAGTGCACTAACTTAGTGCTTAGACTGTAATTGTAATAAAGTATCTATAATTTATGATAATTGTATAATAAAATATATTTTATTATAGAATTATATTTAAGAATGATTGAATCCGGTTTGAGTAATTCAGGTTTATTTTGAATTTTGATTATAGCAATTTTTAAAATAAACCCAAAGATTTCAAGTTACTAAAGCTAACGAATGTATAGCTACAAGAAAGTTAAAGACCTTTCTTTTCTTTTTAAAGACCGCGTCCGCCACGTATGCATCCTTTGATGATGTGTGCAAGTGGTAGGTGCGCTCTATATTAGGTACTACAATGTAGTACTACATTACTACGTTATAGTGAAGCGTACATTTCACACGTTTGTAAGCGTACCGAATACTATTACAAACTTATAATTTCACACTTCAAACCGCGCACTTTAAATTAAATTATGTCATACTTCAAACTACATACATTTCAATTTTGTGAAATTTTTTAGCTGATTCGTATGTTTTGGGAAGTTTATGTAGCTAAATGAGGAAAAATTTGGAAACTGAAACAACTCTACGGCCATGGTTTAGAAAATTTTAAGACCAAAGGATGAAATGCCTAAAAACCAAAACAACCCCCACCCCCCCATGGATTGGAAAATTTTGTAATAGCACACTTTTCAAGACGCACTTCTTGTAGGTCATTGTAGCAGATACAATTTTGTAGTACTACAAATATAACTCGGTTACTAAATCACACGAGGCCCGCGACTTGTAGACTAGCAGTGGGACCAACTGGCCACTTCCAATCCTCGGACATCATATAAATTAACTTTACGGGAGTTCTATTGTATACCTACGTCTTACTATTGTATACCTACGCGCGTCCAGTAAATTCTGACTTTTGCTACTTTTACTAACTAAATAACTTCCATTGTAAATATTTGTGAATACATTCATCATTGTCAGTGAGTGTTTTAATTCACATTTTCGATAAAACATCCGCTTCCAGTGCAGCGCCTCCATGCAAATACCTACCAGAATTGATTTGCACTCATTCGATGTATACGTCTACAACTATCGTTGCATAAAACGTGAGGCGTAATAGCACTCCCCTATGCCAATACATGTATACTACCAATGATAACTAATGGATTGGAGACGACAAATCTTACAGAAAAAAGTGTAAAAAATAAATTAAAATGCATAAAAAGACAACGATTCATGGAACGGCAGATGCTTGGTGTAAGTCTCCGAGATAAAACAAGAAAAAAAGAAATTAGATGGCGAACCAATGTTGTCGATCTGTCGACCGTGTTGCAAAACTGAAGTGGCAATGGGCAGGATATAACAGAGTGTATATAATGGAAAAATAATAAACAGAGTGGATATAGCAGAGGATAGGACAGAGTGACACCAGATGGGTGCCACGAATATTGAAGTGGAGGCCCTGGACAGTTATAAAGAGTGTCGGTAGACCACGAAAGAGATGGACCGATCACATTTATTGATTTATTCCTAATCCCGCGGAACTATTGAGAAATTAAAAAGCATACAAAAAAAATAGTAATATGTACACAGTAGCTTATTAAAATGGCAATATATTTTGATAAATATTTACCTAAGAGCAACACCGGTTATCATATGTTTACCTGGCAATGTGACACTTGCGCAGGCCGTCATTAAAGTAATAATTAAGTGTAGGTACATATTACATGTACCAGTGGAAGTATAATTTTAGTGAAAGTATATTTTTCAAACTAGCTAACCAAGGGGCTATCTAACTAACTAACCTAAACTAATCGATCTTGCTAACACAGTAGCTAAGTTTGAAAGTATATTTTCATTAGAAATATACTTTCCCTGTAACGGAAGTAAGAAATATATCAACCAAAATTAATGTATAATCTTGCAGCAACCGATCAATTCAATTAAAATATAGAATATTGACTATTTAATCATTGATTTCTATTTTAACACATGTTATTTTTAACCAGATGGTGGAGTAGACTGGTAAATTTTATTAAATTGATAAAATTTTCAGATATTTATTTAATAAAATTTTCTAAAAAGTTTGATCGAAAACTGATAAATATATCACTTATCGAGTGCATAAAGTCCACTATATCCTAGACATATAAATATTGATTTTTTACGGAGAATGATTTCGATGAAAATGCATTGAAAATTTATTAAAAATCTTAAACCTTTTTCAAAAGATATGTAGTATTTTCATCGAAATCTACTCGAAATAATTGCCAACGCTTTGATATTCAGAGATCTAAAGCGGTATTCGCGTTGAAATTCTGAAATTTAAAACATTTTGAAATGGTTCGGAACAGACAGGTGGTAAGAAATATTTTATAAAAAGCTGCACTTAAGCACCCCCTGGCGGATCCCTGCGATGCGATGGTCCCTCAAAAGGAGTATGAATAATTCATCTTTGGCCTCATTTGTGGCGGGCAAATAGCGCGACTAGCGCCCTCTGGAGATATTGCGGGCTGCGTGGACCCGTGCACGGCTGCACAGGGGTGAGGGTTGATTTCTTAATAGGGGTGTAGTCTGAGCCATTTCTTGATAAACTTCGTATAACAGTAATACATCTACAGTATGACTTCGTCCTAGCGAATACAATGCTATAAAAAATACACTTTTTGAAAAAACCACGCTTATATTCAAATGTATTAAAAAGTAAAAAAAAATATTTTTTGCCTCACTCTCCAAATAAAAGGTGGGCGCTTACGATATTGATATGGATTACAGAAATCTGTTGTTGATGGAAGGAGAGGGTCCAAACTTTTATTGTCCGAGCGAGATAAAATTTTTGGGCGAAAATTAATTTCATATTTTTTACATTTCAATATATGCGTGTTTTTCTAAAAATATTTTTTTAATGTAATATAACTTTCTACTTTTTAGTCTTAAAAATTTTTGTAATTGATTTCGCACTCGAAGTATATACTTAGAAAATGTAACTTATAGTTAGCGTCTGTAACGGCTACCGAAATTTAAAATTCGACCAGAGGCAAATTTTTTACAACTTTTTACCAACAACGCCAAAGCCGGAGGGAATCCTTAGGATTAAATTTGAATGAATCAACTAGAACTTCACAATATAAACCAACTCCAATTTCTGATTGCGCTTGTGAAGTATATAATTTCATAGGATATATTAATAATAATTTCGGTAGGAAACTAGTGCCATCTTTTGGTGAGCTCATTAACAATTTTCCCAATTTAAAAAGATGATAAATTAATTATGATGGATTAATTGATTAATTTGTATATTTGAGAAAAATTTCAGCTTGATTGGATATTGAGAAGCGGGTGAAATATTGATTACGCGACTCCATTCAAACAAACAGGGAAGTGAAGCTAATATGAGTGTGGTAAAATACATTCTTAAAAAAGTAGTTATAATGATGTACAGGACGCAAACTTGTATTAGTTATATTGTTTTTTTTTTAAGTTTCTCATTAGTTAAAAAAAATCGTAATATGGTATATATATAGTGTAACAGAGCTAGTTCAATTGTAAAGTATTGACTTTACAAGTAAATTCCTGCCTTGTATATGAGTCGAAAATGTTCAAGCAACCATGACCTAATATCAATAGTTAAGAAAATATTCGACATCAAAATTTGCATTTTTTTTCAATATTTCTGACTTATTTTTTGCAAAACTTTGGAATTTCATTATAGTTACTTATATCTAATATGTAAAAATTATTAACTTTAAAACAAGTCAAATAAAATTATAAAAAAATGGAATGTTTTCCAAATGGAATTTTTTCAGGGTTTTTATTATTTTATTTAACTTTTGTCGAAACTAACTTTTCGTAACCAATATATGTTACTGTAGGATACTTCAACGTTTTGTAAAATATAAGTCAGAAATATTGAAAAATATGCAAACTTTGATGTCGCATATCTCCTTAACTATTGATATAAAGTCACGCTGCTTGAACATTTTAGACTCATAATCAAGGCAGGAATCCACCTGTAAAGTTTTGTGGACTAGCTCTGTTATATCCTGTATATATCTACAATATGACTTCATCCTATCAAATGAAGTACCTATATTCTATTTTTTTTAGCGAAATTTAAAATAAATTAAATTTTAATAAATATTATTATTAAGTTCTACGGGTTAAGTATTTTTATGTGTTACAGCTGTTTCGGCTTGTAAGGCCATTATCAAACAGTGCACTGTTTGATAATGGCCTTACAAGCCGAAACAGCTGTAACACATAAAAATACTTAACCCGTAGAACTTAATAATAATATTTATTAAAATTTAATTTATTTTAAATTTCGCTAAAAATAAATATGGAGTTCTACAAATTAAACACAAAAACCATAAATATATTCTTTTTGTCATCCAGTAAAATATCCCTAGGTAAGTCTTGGATATCCCTCTATTTTTAGTATAGGAATATAAATATCATCTCTATAAGGATAAAAATCATCTCTACCGCTATTATATAATATTATGTACTTTATCACTTTCTATGTTTGACAGATGTCTTGACATTTCTCAAAAAAACCTCCCTCTTATTTTATATGTTACTAACCATTTTCAAAGCAAAATGCAAAAAAAAAAACATGCAAAAACCATTTTATCATATAAATTAGGGGATTATTTGATAGGCGTTCACCTAAGGTATATGACATTGGTAAAGCATATATTAGTATTAATGCGTGTATTTTCATATAATATTGATATTCTTGAACTTTTACATTTTATAAATACTAAACACTAGCTGAGGAGAATACGTGTCTACGGGTAAAAAATTAAGTATACTTGACACTTGAGAAGGGTGTGAAAATTAACTACACAACCCTCCACCCATCAGTATTATTTTTAAAAAATCTGCCCCAATCATAAGGCAACTAAACGTAATACCTAAAATATTGTACTACCAAACGTCACTTGCATTGCGCTGTATTTTCAATACACGTCTTCGCCTGAATAGACGTGTTGCAAAACAACGCAAAAGTGTAGGTATTTATAGCGGACTTGAATATATGCGTCCCAATACATTATGAAGATGATATTATTTTGTAAAACAAAACATTTTTAATCCTTCATTTAATATAATAACATGACGTTTCCAAAAATAATCAAAATACAAAATTCTCAACGGTAACAAATGGTGCTAATAATGATGAGTTATATAATAATAATTGGGTAATAAAACCAAAAAAATGCAGAATTCTCCATGTGACAATGTCCGTCACTAACGCTACTAAAATGCTAGGCTACGCTAGATGGTGCTGTTCCTCCAGTCTTAACTCACGGCTAAAATATGTATTGGAAAATACATATGAAATATTTCTAAAGAAATGTAATTAATTGATACAAGTATATTTTTAACAAAAAAATGCTTCTGAAAGAGTGTATTTATTTCAGATGAGCACAACCTCCAGTGGTACCACAGCCCATTGTACATTTACAGCATCGATAGTAGTAGCATAATCTAAGTTCATGCCTCATGCGCGCCACATTTTGAAGGGCGGGCACAAGATTTTTTATTTATTATTGTTTATGGTAGTCTGCTCCACTAAAGCGATCACCATTTAACAAATTGCTGAGTAAATCAAGGAACGTGAATGTAGCAATTTCTATCATTCAAATTATTATTATTATTATTTTTTATTATTTAATTTTTTATTTAAAATATAATAGAAACTTAAAAGGTTTATGGATAAAATTTTTACATGATTCAATATAGGAATATAATAATAATATAATTAAGATACAAAGTCATTTTTTTATAGTTGGCCGAGTTTTAGCATTTTTGTCACATCTGTTTTAAATTTGTTTTTTTCGCCCATTCAAGAGATATTGAATTAATACAGATAAAAAAGATTATTTTATTATTATTTGAGGTATTTTTATATAGTTAAAACCTTAAAACTGCAATTAAGCTACATTATATTGCAAATTAAAAATGCTTATCGTCGCTGTATATATAATAAAGACAATGTGCCGTTTAGTAAATTCTGAGATGAACGAATCAATTTGTCAATTTTTCATATAAATAATGGAGATATTCTAAGAAAAACATTGCCGTTCATCTGGAATTATTTTATTATTTTTTGCCTAGTAATTATTTTAAATATTTTTTATAAATCTAGTCTGTGCAATTATTTTTTAAAACAGTTTCATTCGTTTATTTCAGAATGTACTAAAACGTTACATAGGCTTAATTATATGTACAGCGACGTTATATTTTAATATTTTGATGGAAATACGGCAAACAAACTTATTAGAAACGTAAAATATGACCCGAAAACCACAAAAAAAACATTTTTCAAAAAGTATGGATTTACTGCCTTTTAGATTGGTGGGGCAGTAGTGTCCGACACTCTTTATGTACCCTCTTAAATAAAGTATAGTAAATCTGTTAGAATCTCGAAATATATTCAGATAAAATATTCTCATATACTAAATACGTCATCGAGAGTCCCTACTTTAGAATGCTATAACTGACTGCTATAATGAGATGTTTTAAATAAAAATAATGATGCAGACGGTGGGCGACTGCAGACAGGTGTTATAAAATAAAGAAACAACTGAAACTATTGAAGGGAAACAACAGGGTAAATTCAAATTACCATTTCAGATTTACTAAGGAACCACATCGGAAGGAAATCCTTCTTCAAGATTAAAAACAAATTATCTGCGGATGCAAAATTATCTTTTTTTTATCGGTTTTTAATGATTTATGGATTTAGTTTTCTTTCAAATTTGTACCATCACACTGTTAATCTTTTTTACTAGGACAACGGACCTTCTCTCTCCGCTTCTCGACTCAACAATAAAATTTATGAATCTTTTATGCTACAACAAGCCATGACGCTCTGTAGCGAAACACATCACAGTTAACACCTTAACTTGAGAAACAATACAGTAGAGTAGGTCCTTCTATAAGCAACATCTCCCCACTTTTGCCATGCAGATTGGCATTTTTTGATGCTAAAATGGTTTCCTCGCTGCGCCGCAGACGAAGCAAAGGCACTCGTGCGGGATCATAGAGTAGTATTGCGGCCTAGCATTGAATCGAATTCGGAACTCGAAATCCAGTATGAGAAGCCATTTTCTTATACACCGGACTACGACAGCCGGGTTATTATCAATATTAGTTAAAATTCTTCTTATTTGTACAATCTTACTCATACATACAGTGAATACATTAAAGAATACTTAATAAATTAAGATAAATTATAGAAGTCTCAGAGAGAAGAAGCTATTTAGGGGAGACTTATATATAAGATTTATATAGAAGTCTTTATAGGATAGCCCATGGCTTATGATCTGTATGAGCTGTCTTAAGTGATCACTTTACACAATGCACGTTTCACCGATTCGACCGTAAGAACATCCACATAATATTAAATTTTTGAAAGTTGTATGTATGTTCTTAATCAATTTTCATCATATATTTGAATGGACTATGTATGCTAGAGACACCTATGGTCCTCCTTCCTATGACACAGATATATATTGATTTCGCAGCTGGTAATGATAGCTCAATATTTTTAATTTGTTTTATTTAGCAATATATTTTTTGATGTGTATAGGATATTCTTCCGAATTATTTAACATTTACACTTGAATATGCCAGAAAATTAATAATTTCATTTTTTAAAATTTCTTTTATAGACCAGTATATATTTTTATATGTATGTTCTATAAAGACTTCCATATACGTTTCCCATATAAATCCCCGTATTCGCGAGACTTCTATAATGTAATTATCTCTCTGTGGATGAAATTCAGTAATTATGTTCTCAAAATATACATAAAAAATATTGAAAATAATACACAATTCCTATACAACACCAAATCTCACAGTAAATCGAGGATGGAATAAATTGAATTATCTGTACAATAATACTTGCACTTTGACTTGAAATATTGTCCTTAGAATTAATAATAATAAAAAAATGAGGGGTATAACATGAATATTTTGGAAATAAAATACCATATCACAAAATGTTATACTAGTCAATCTTAAGAGAAAAAACTCATGGATATTATTAAGTAATTACGTTTATTTGTAAATATAGGTATACAAACTTAAAACAGATTTCGTAATTGTTAAAATATTTAACTAAAACCATAGAGTTATGACAGCTAACTTCAAGCGCTTCCGTATTTCCGGCATCTCTGACGTCGGTACAGGTTTCCGCTTAATCTTTTTCCTTTGTCCCATTGCATTTGTAAAGAAAATTGGCGACATCTCTCGATCGATAGTATAACGGCACTTCAAGCGTGTCTGGGAGTGGACAGACGTCGTATTAAATACATATTGAAAGCAGTAGATTTATCTCAGACGATTCTAGCAAGTAAAAGCAAAGTTATTGTGAAATTGAATCTGTAGGCAGTGGTATAGTATATAGTTAGTCAAATAGATTATCTACTGACATTGTCAGTATCAATGAGTTGTTTTCTATGATTGTGATATATAATGAGTTGTCATCATATCTATAATTGAGTATATCCATAATGATTTGTTATAGATAATGTAATTTTCATAGTAAAGTAGTTTTCCTATGTTAATAGTACAAATTAAAATCATTTTATGACAATTCACATATTACACAATATATTTAAAATGGTTTAGAAATCAAAATAATGTAGAAAATAAAAAATATTAACCCATAAAAACATAGTTTTTATTATAAATCGTTTATATGCGAAGTCTCAATTTGAATTTTATTGTATTGGTTGAAATTTTACAGAAAAACAACCAGCTTTTGTTTTGTAGCAATTTTAAGAATAAATAAATTTTAAATCATTTTAGAACAGTTCCAGAAAGTAAGTAACTACTTGTCAAAATATCGAGAAAATTTTGCATTTTTTTGTGTTCATGATGGACAAAAAAATATATTGTAGCGAGACTACGTACATACTAAATTAAAAATATTTATAATATATTATGATTAATTGTCTCCCGGGGATAAAATCCAGTGTTGTGTTCTTGAAATATTCGAACATACTAGAAATACTCTGAATGTATAAAAACTGGCCTTAAAAGGAGTTAAAAATGTGAAATAATTTTCAGGCGTATTCTGGTGTAATGTTAATAATTCGGAAGAATGTCATATACACATACAAAGAATGTCAAACGCCAATCAAAATATAGATTTGATAATGAGATATGGCGACATTTGTACTAGTTTATGAGAATGACAAATTTTTCGACTGTGGTGGTGGTGTACGAGGTGGCGGTAGTAAAAATACAACATACAAATGAAACAAGATTTGCAAGTTAAACATTTTCTTTATTTTCTAGGATAACCCGCGTATTGTAGTTTTGAGAAAGACTGTTATATTGTACCCAACGTTTCGGACAGATAGCACTGGCCGTTTTCAAAGGGATTTTTCGCCTTGTATTTCGAGTTCTGTTTTGAATTGATGGCATGCACAGCCGTTCACTCCAGAAGTCGAGATCCACTTGGATCTTCCATAAAAAACTTCCATACCTTATATTCCCATGTAAAAAATAGTTTTGTCTCATTTAATTTTTATCTAAAATATATATTTATTATTTTTTAGCGCCCAAATATGGAAATTTTTGTCCAGCTCAACAACAGCCAAAAAATTCGCTTAAATTATATTTGGAAATGCAATAAAATACGTCATATTTCTATAGAATGATGTATTTATTTTTACCGAATACAATTAACACGTATTAAAATTAAAAAAATCTTCACGTAGTCCATGGGAATACGCCATCGTAATTAATTTAATTAAATTTATTTATGTACGTTTCATTACTCCCTTAATGCACGTGCGTGCGTACCTTTACCGTTATAACTCCTACATGACCGCTGTGAACACAATACGGTACAAGGTTGCCGTGGTATGAGTAAGCGAATGAAAAATCGGTTTGTTCTTTTGTTCCAATAAAGGGAGCAAATGGGGATTCTGCAATAATTGGGAGAGCACATTGCGCCATAAAATATTTGAATGGACCATTACTCCACCTGGTTTATTTTGTCTGAGTTCTCAATGGAAAATCCATTGTGTTATTGCAATGCTTCACGACTAGAATATTGTCAAAAATGTAAAAACATACAGAATTATATATAATCGAGGATTTCGTAGCAATCTGGACGTTCTACGATAAATCAGAAATTACTAGAAGGGTCTAGAATGAATGATAGAAATGCCGAGTACATTCACGAAACGTCTAGAAACTCGATAATGTATATAAAACGAACGACGTCACTGCGGAATACAGTATATTGTGACAGTTCTGAGATTAATTATATAGAAAGCGGGCGACTAGTGTGAATTACAAGTGGCCAGCGGAAAAAGTTAAGAGAGTGATCACTTAAGCTAGCTTATACAGGTTTTAAGCCCTGGGCCATTGTATAAAAATACATCCGTACACGTTTCTCACATTCATAGCTTCGTCTCTGTGAGAATTCTATAATTTATCTTAATTCATCGGGAATATTTTAAAAAATTTACGGGAAGATAGCTGCTGTACAATACTGCAAGCTTTGAAACTAAGAAGTACGCCTGGAATATAATTCAGATAATCGGTTTTGAATTATCTCGTAAAGTCGCGCCAAAAGCGCTAAAGTCGGCCATTTTTATGGCATATTGCCCTGGGGCCTTCATCCTTTACGCGTCTGGTGCACAGGATTTCAAATGCAATAGGAAACGACATTCTTTCACTATTCTTTATAACAATGCGTATATCGTTGATACGTCAGTTAATACGTTTTATGGAGTAAGCGTTTGAAATTATTCATTTTATCTGACATCAAAAATTCATGCGTACTTCTCTATCCGATCTCGGGACGGGCGTAGTTATAAATCAATAATAAATACTCCAGAAATATTTTTCCATTACAATATTTCTGGGACATATCTTGCAGATGCTGGTGGATAGACTACCAAAGCGGATATTCCAGGCAAGACCAGAAGGCAGAAGACCAAGGGAGGAGCTGGCTAAAACAGTTGGAGGACTACTGCAAAGCGAGGTTGCAACTAAATTGGGCTGACGTGGAGAGCGGAGCCCGAGATAGGAAAAAATAGAACTTATGCGGTGCAGGAACCCCGACCATTAGCATAAGAGGTAGAAAAAGAAGAAGACAAATATTTCTGATATAATCAAATTATTATTGCTCAGCCATCATGAAACTTACGTACCTTATCGTAATTCTCACAGCGATATATTTATTTAATATTTATTTTATATCAATTTAATATTTTCAAAATTAATTATATTATTTGTTTTAATCTACTTATATTTGATTAATTACACCTACATGTTTCGAAAGAAGCTTTCCATCGTCAGGGTGTTTTATATATGTCAAAATATCAAAATGAATAATGTCTTTTGTTTTAGTTTAATAAATTATTTAAAAAATATATGATAAAAATTATTTTAAATAATATTTAAAGTAATTTTTTAAATAATTTAGAAAACCAAAACAAAAGACATTATTGATTTTGATATTTTGACATATATAAGACACCCTGACGATGGAAAGGTTTTTCCGAAACATGGATGTGTAATTAATCAAATATAAGTAGGTTAAAACAAATAATAAAATTCATTTTAAAATGTCAATCTACAAAGTTGCCCAACCAAATGAAGATAATTAATATTTACATATAAATATCCATTAATTAAAAAAGCGTGTAACATGATACGTGTTTCAACAATATGGTTAGCATATCCATATTGCAAAATTTTCAATGAGTGAAAATTAACAAAATGAATATTTTATTACGTCATAATGATGTACAATCAAAACTGACCCAACTTTGTTGCCAAAAATATGAATTAAAATTTCATTGTAAGAATATGTAAATGTGATCCTGTTAAAATACAAAATGAGTACTCACAGTATATTGTAGTGAATATTTAATACAAAAATAATATATTTTTAATTTGAAAGCCCGGATATCAGGAAATCCATGCTAGTTGCGAAGGGATTTTTTTCCTACCTATTTAAATTTTCTATTATTTTATTTTATTTAAGAAAAACTTCTAGTGTTTACTTCTAAAATACTGGCAAATAATTGCATGGTAAATCAATGTTATAATAATAATAACTAGATGTAAATCTGTCAAAAATGACGATACTTTTATATACCGTTTCCTAAAGAATAAGTATTTATTTATTTATAACAAAAAATAAATAAAGAAAAAAATATAAATGAAGTTACAGACGTTACACAAAACTACGGGGACAGATAGACAGATAGTAATTTGTGCCTACCGTACCAGAAAAAGTGTACTGCTCTTAAAATGGATAATAAATGTTAATCAATTATAAATGAGACTTACAGATATGGTCGATACATTCACGGAAATGTAAGAGGCCGCAAGGGCGTAATCGGATAACGCGCCTGCTCCGGATAGGAGGAGGATCCGTGGTTCGAATCCCGGTAGCAGCCAAATATTATTTCGTTGATTTGATTATTCTGTATGTCTTTCTAATTGATTAATAAATTTGATTTCAGTATTATATTATTTATCAGTATCAGTTTCAGTATTATATTTATATTTATTTTAACATTTTATTCTTTTACTCAGAATATTTATTTATTTATTTTGTTACTTTATTCTTTAAAAGAATACATTTCAGGTTTTTATAGATATTTTGCACACAAGCGAATTTCAGTAATTTTATATTTCATTTTGAGAGCTTCTAGCGTGATAGACTAATAGTTATACATCGAATGATGCTAAAAACTTTATGTGTGAAGTACGCGAATGAATAAAATGTGTGTAAATATTATACATTTATTATTCAAAATGAATTATTATAACAATAATCTTTGTGTACGTTCACGTAATAAAGCTTTTAATAATGGATTGTTTTAATGTGTTGCCTGATGGATTATGCATTACTGAGGATCAATTGCTAACCCTCGAATTGATGGGGCATCAGATATTGTATGTCGAAATCGATTTGTTGAATAAATATCGAATCTTATTCGTAAACATTCGACATTTGTAATATAGAATTACACTGAATATTAAGGATTTATGCCAATACCCGAAATAAGGGATGGTTTGGATATATTATGGTTCAGATATATTATTATATCTTTTTAATGCACCCCCGATAAGATAATAAATAATCATTGAATTAAAACGATAAAGATATGATAATATAATATTTATTTATATAAAACTATGTGATATAAAAAGGGATGTCTGTAGAGGGTGAGAGTTAAGGCAGATCCCCAGTACATACTTATAAATACTACAATATTAAAAGAAAAATAATTACTAATGTTTCACTAATTGTTTTTATTCGAGTCATTTAAAATAGTTAAATTAATTTAAAAAAAACAGTACAAATGCTTAAGTTTACATTAAAAATGTGTTGGTCTTGAAAAGGACCTTCGTACTCCCGATGTTTCGAGCAGATCGCGCTACTCATCTTCAGAGAAGGGGGTGGGATAACCTGTCATTGAAGTGTCGCTCCAAAATAATCATGGAACACGTCTTTTTAGACCGGCAGTTCAGTGTTAAGTGACTTTTAATCTATATTAATAGTATTATATAGATTAAAGGTCACTTACCTCTTGTGTGGTTTTTCGTAATTCTGTCTGTAAATGGAAGGCTTGGGAAAATTTTCTGCTCTAATGGGTTTTTAATAGGTGTGTTAATTTAAGGTATAATATAGTGTGACTATGGGGAAACTTGAGTTTCTTGCAATATATTGAGCCCGGTGTTGTTGTTGTTGTTGTGTGCAAAATCAGGACCAACTGACGCGGGATACCTGAGATAATATACCTCTTACAAATTCAATTCATGAGAATTTTAATTTTAATAAAGTATTGTGGCCCAGCTATGTTACACCCTGTTTATATGTTTAAAAAATAGTGGGTAGTAAGATACTTGTATATGTGTTTGAGGTATGTAATGAGTTTTTATTCTTTAAACCTTCAAAACAAAACCTTATGTACGATCCTCCTGTTAGACAGAAAGCCAAGTTTAGTGGCTCTGGGATTAAGCTCGTAGAGTTGTGTAGCCGAACACATAAAGTCAGCAACAAACTTTCTGAATGTAATAAAGATTATCTCCGCGGAGAAATTGTGTTTATTCTGTACTGAGAAATCAATAGGCTGTACCTAAAGTAATGCAAAAGATTTAGCATTTTCAGATACGAAGCCATTTATACATGTCACACGTATCTATTATTATATATCTATTATAAGACGAAGATTATGGAAGAATAGTAAATTTACACACGCTAGTGCATATCTATGGAAGTACTGCGTGAGAATCAATGGATCATTTACACCATGGTTTGATATTAGAAAAGGTGTTAAGCAGTATTAGCGTAATGCCTCTATTGTTCACCTTGTATATTAGGGTGCTTTAAAAAAAATTTTTTTTTTCACCGTTTTTTGTGCTTTTTTGACTTAAAATGTTAAGACATGGAAGAATGATGATGACTAAAATAAAACTTTGACTTTTATATATTTTACGAAAGTTGAAAATTGAGAGAAGAGAATGCTCATGGAAAAGTCATCGATAGTCTGAAGACAACCGTCTTCTCTTGATCGATGAAGGACAGAAGCAATATACATTCATGGCGGTTAAAGATTATTGACGAAAATTTCCTAACAGCTCACGTTGTCATCATCTTAAATAATAATTATTCCTTTTAATTATATATATTTTTAAATGTTTCACGAACCTCATTATTTCATTGATTTTTATCTAAAGTTTAACCAAATTTTCGTCAAAAATTGTTTAAAAGAATTTTATACAGTTAATTTTCTCATATTTTTTAGTTAAGCCCAACTCTTTGATAGATGGTAGCGACCTAAAAATTCTTCATAAATCTGAAAAAAATACTGTGTAAGTTTTTAGACATATAAAAATATATGAAAGGGTGCCCCAAAGTAAAAAAAAATTGTTTAAAATTTCATTTATTTTTGAAGCACTCTATTGCATATGGATAATTGTGGAATGTATGAACACAAGAGCTGAGATGATGAGAAGAGGTATGCTCCTCTTTGGTTACCTTTATCTCAAAGAGTCGCAATTTGCAGGTTTAAAATTACAGAGGCACCTCTTGTTTCAATACTTCATAGCGTCTGATTAACAATAAAAAACCACCTTTACCTGTCATCTTAGGTAAATAATTTAACCGGGTTGAGATTTGCCAGATGGCCTAACGCACTTTGAGAAAAAAAGATACATTTAAAAAAAAAAAATAGAGATGCAAACACGGAATACGTGTCACATCAATATTCTTACTATTTTCAAACTAAGCTTAACGCTTGTACTATGAAAAAAGGACTAACTTGTTAGTCTGGAGTGAGGTTCTAACCCGCGACCTTTGGATCACGTGGCGAGTGTCTTAACCACAATACCAACAAGTTACTCAACTTACTTACTATTTAAATACAAACTTGTGATGGCGTCCAGCAAAATATTGTTTATAACAATTAGCGTACAAACATTAACTTTTTTTTTTTATTGTGATTGTTCTATTGCTGTTCGATTGTAAATATGATTGGCAATTGTGATCGTATTTCGGTGAATAATCACCCTGTACACTAAAAACTGGTTTATTTTAAATTAAACATGTATTATTTAAATGAAATTATCATTGAAAATCTTTTTTATTATGAAGCTATGCAGAGTTAGAACTTAGTTCTACAATATTAAAGAAAAATGAAATGGTTCAAATGAAAAGTTTATAAAATAGGTATAATTGGTTACTAGTGATGTGATACAAACTCGGAAATTTTTCTTTACAGAAAAATGCATTTATTTAAGTTATCAACGATTTGGAGACGGATAAAAGAAATATAAAGAAATCTTTATAAATAAAATATTTATTGAATATCAACTGAATATTTTGTAACGAATCCCACATACCTTTGAGTCACACATGTTGGTGACGACCAATCATCCTTATTAGATCTTAAAAATCGAAAAAAATATATAAACATGTTTTAATAAAGCCATATCTTACAAGTACAATATTAGTCCAAATTATTATTCCAAATTATAAGTACAATAATTAGTCCAAAATATTGAAACATTAAAGTCTTGATATCGATGCTTATGGAGTTAAGCGACGTCAATGTTTGCTTTTTTTGTTAATATTCTTGATTTATCTTCTACAAAATGCAAAAATTTATTTAAAATAACTTAATTTGTATGTTTTTAAATTATTATTTTACTTTTAATTCCATTGACAAGAAAATCATACTACAAATGTATTGATTATGGATATGGCTAAGTACCCAATTTAAACGAGAGATCATTTCTCGTCTTTAAATTGGAGGGTATTGTGATTGTGATGTTCTATTACATATTGCAGAACAATATCATTTAAAAAAATTATAATCCACATCGAATGTATGTACATTGAATAAACCTGTATATACAAGTTTATTATTATTAATATATGCAATAACAGATACTATTCATTACTTTCTTCAATTTATCTATTACAGAATACTCCATTATTATTTCATTTGTATTTCTTTAAAGTACATTTTATTTTATTCACTTCAATTACACATTTCATTTGTACTTCTAAAATTTGATTTGATTATATCACACTGTAAACGAACTTCCTCTATAAACACGAGCAGTTTTGCTTTCATAGAAAGGTAGCACGTAAAACATTTATTATTACAAATAAAAAATGTTTCGTCTATTTCAAAATCAGATTGAAATCAATTAATATCTAATAAATAAATAAAAAATTGAATTTGGGCGCAATTTGTTTCCGAAAGGCGCCCAAAGATGGCTTGATTAAAACGAGCCGATGGCAAATAAAAGTGGACGCGGGCGCCCCCTGAGCAAACCTGCAAACATCAATTTCCTGCATATTCCATTATCCGGCGGCCGCCATTTGCCATTATTTGTCGGCGGTGAATTTTTGTGTGTTTGCCGTTGGCGTGTTTGTTTGCCGTTCTGCGGCGGTCGCTCCGGCCCTGCGCTGTTGATTTTGCCTGCACTCCGCCGAAATTAAATAACATTCGTTCGCTTTTATTTCAGTCGGTGACTTTCGGGACTTGGCGCGCGTCCCGAGCTTCTGCTTTTCGTCGCCGGGGGCGGCTCGGCGGGAAAAAGGCCGAACGATAAAATGGCGGTTGTTTTTTTAGATTGACTAGATTTTTCCCATCTCCGTATGAGCTGTCAAAATATTATATGACTGATAAACGCGTGATTGCGTCACAGACGTCGTGAGAACTGTCTCCAATGCATGTTACCCATATTTATACAAGGTGTCTCGTAGCTATTAGAAAAAACTTTTTCAAAAAAAGGAGTCAGTGTTCTTCAATTTTAAATATAAAATATTTGTTTGATTTTGAGTTAAATTTCGACAGATAGACAGATAAGCGACATCGATCAAAGTGTGTTTTGTTTTTTTTCAATATTTCTGACTTATTTTCTGTAAAACGTTGAACTATCACTGTTGTTACTTATATGGAATATTAAAAATTCATTCCCTTTAATACAAGTAAAATCTAATGCCAAAAACCATACAGTAATTATATTTATCAAATTTCAATCATATTATTTGATCTGTATCAATATAATAATTAATATTCGATAAAAATTACTGTCCTAATAGTTTAATATTTTACAAAAGGTGAGACAGAAGTATTGGAAAAAAAAATGATGTCCTTTATTTCCGTACCGTAATGTGAAAATAAGATTTTTTTTCAAAATTAAGAGAAGAAAACTCCGCCAAAATTTTTACTACTAGCTTCGAGGTACTCAACATGTTTTTTTTGCTTTTTTGACACTGACTTAATTTTATAAAAAAACATTGTTTTGGAAACCAAGATATATACATTTTATTAATACTAACTAATTTGAGTTAGAATTTTTTGGCAAGTTATTAATTTTATTAACTTGTATTATAGCGAAAGAATTTTCAGTATTCGATATGAGTTATTTTAATGATAGTCCAACTTTTAACTGAAAATAATTCAGAAATATTTAGGTAGAAATCTACCTGTAAAGTATTATACACTAGGTCTGTGTATGGTATTTATCAATATTTACTATTATATTTTCGGTACACAGATTGAGTTTTTGCGCCTTTCTAATATGGCAAATATGGGTAATTAAACATCAAAATAATAATTTCATTGTTTGTCCGTTCGTTCATCCGTCTATTTGTCCCAGTAACTTCGTGTAACGACCGTAATTTCTTTCAAATTCACAGCTCTAAAAAGCAAATTAAACGGCCGAAGATGGGGCTTGAACCCAGGGCCAGCAAATCCGAAGGCGTTGCCATTGCTGAGTCTGCTTTACCCGTCAAAAATACAGTACATATAGGACTTAGCAAAGTCGCGAACTATTTCATGTTCCGCCGAACCGCCGGCAGGGGAAATATTAAAAAATATTCAAATGTTTTGATACAAGTCGTTATTACTATTTCATGGATGTCGGCTATAAATAAGTAAAAACTTATTCTTTAAGAACCGGTGTGAAAAAGTATCGTCATTTTTGGCGGATCACAGCTTCATCTTTTATTAAGAATATGAACTATTCGCTGTAGGAAATTAAATAAAAGTATTCATTATAAATATAAAATATAAAACAATAAAAAATCATATTCAACCGCTAATGAATTAACTATTTTATATATTCCAACCATTAGCGCCTTGTGTCTCTGCATACTCTTACATATTAAGCTCACAATATTTGTTAATTTAATAAATACATAATAAACCTGATTCTTATAAAATACAAGAGTAAAGAAACCATAACAATATTCAATTGTGAAAGATTTACTTTCAATAAAATGAACCATAACTAGCGTAGTATCTGTATGGGTAGACATATGACTTTCGCCACCAAGCGGACGGCCATCTGAATCGGTGAAATCGAACTAAATGGTCTTTCTGAATAGCAGATAAATCTATTCCTATCATCTTGGAGCAATAAAGATGTTTTACTGCGCACTGGATTCCACAGGAGTCAGCACAAATCCTAACTCATCAGATAATCCTGTGCTGACATACATTCATACGTCTAGTTATACCATAAAGTGTAATGGGACATTGTTACACGAAAAGGATCCAATCCACAAACTGATGCTTGATATCGATACTATCGGTCTATAATAAAGAACCAGTCAGTCAACAAATATTTATAATTTACAACACCCTTAGAACCTAACCACATGTACTGCAGGTTAACTTTTTTCAACATAACCAATCAAATAAATTTTCATATAGATATCTCGGAAAATACGCCTAAGTATATTGTGAACATAAAAAAAGTATTAATATTCTACACAAAAAATCATTCTTTCTCTTAATTTTAAAACGAATACCAATGCAGAAATATCTTATAAACCTCAAACGTCAATATCTCTAAAGAGACTAATATGGATTGGACCCTTTTCGCTTAACTTCGTCCAATGGATCCTCTTTCTTTATCTGATATAAACTTGCATATTGAATCCCGTATAAAAGAAAAACGGAAATATTAGGTCCTTACATATGAAATTGGCGTTTTGCCGTACTGGCAAATTTGATCTCAAATATCTTCTCTTTGGTTAGGAATTCAAAATCCAAATTTATACAGCTATTTACTCATGTATTTGTGTTTTGAAAATTATAATTTATTTGTTTTTTCCTCAATTGTTTTTTTCTTTGCGTCACTCAGTTTACAAAATGAAAAACTTGAAATATCGCGTTATTTACGAGTACGAGTTCCACCGTGGCACCAGTGCTGCAGAAACGGCTCGAAGGATTAATGATGTGTATGGCGACGGTGCCGCAAAAGAAAACACAGTGGGTTTTTGGTTCCAACGTTTTCGTTCTGGAAATTTCGACCTGCAGAACAAGCCCCGTGGACGGCCGGAGACCAAAGTTGATAATGAAGAATTGAAGGCTATTGTGGAAGCGGATCCATCGCAAACCACATTCGAGTTAGCTGCAGGCTGCGGTGTTAGTGATAAAACTGTTTTAATTCACTTGAAGCAAATTGGTATGGTGAAAAAGCTTGAAAGGTGGGTACCTCACGAATTGAGTGAAGCAAATCAACAAACGCGCGTTGACTGCTGCGTTGCATTACTCAACCGGCACAATAATGAAGGGATTTTAAATCGAATCATTACCTGTGATGAAAAGTGGATCCTGTACGATAATCGGAAGCGCTCATCGCAATGGCTGAACCCTGCCGAAACAGCCAAACCATGCCCCAAGCGAAAATTGACTCCAAAAAAGTTACTTGTGAGCGTTTGGTGGACTAGTGCTGGTGTCGTTCACTACAGCTTTCTTAAATCTGGCCAGACGATTACGGCAGATGTGTATTGTCAGCAACTGCAAACCATGATGGAAAAGCTAGCTGCTAAACAACCGAGGCTGGTTAATCGCTCTAGGCCACTGCTGCTTCATGATAACGCTAGACCACACACTGCACAACAGACGGCTACCAAATTAGAGGAGCTTCAATTGGAATGTCTAAGACATCCACCGTACTCTCCGGACCTTGCCCCAACAGATTACCATTTTTTTCGAAATTTGGATAACTTCTTGCAAAGGAAAAAATTCAACTCCGATGGGGCAGTCCAAACCGCCTTCAAAGATTTTATTGATTCCCGTCTGAATGGTTTTTTTAGTAAAGGAATCGATGAACTACCTTTGAGATGGCAAAAGTGCATAGATAGCAATGGTACATACTTTGATTAAATAAATATATTATAATAAAAAAAAATCGGCTTTATGTTCCTCCCATACTAAACGCCAATTTCATATGTAAGGACCTAATATTTAGAGTCATTCATTATCTTAATAATGTGGGTTATTTTTCTCCCATCACAAGAATGTGTCGTACAAATTTTATGTATTATACTAACCCTAAAATTGATGCTGATATTCATGTGGATAACACCCTAAAACACCAACATCATTAAAAAAAATCCCTCTTACATAATATTAATTTTCTTGACAATAGTACTAGAGGTTCACATAAGTAGAACGCACATTATATTAATTCTTTATTTTTGATAATCCACTTAGGCACAACAACCGCAAAATCCGTCCTTAAATTTGCTACGTTCATGTTACTCTTTTTCAATAATAATAATTATTTTTTTCATTTTGTTTACCTGTTCATCATTTGCACTGCATACACCTAATCGCTGTGCATGACACATGCCAATTTGTACATAATCGCATTGCATTGAAACAATAAATATATGCATGTTGCCAGAGCAGCCGAAGAAATTTGTAATTTGGATATTGGGTTGAATTTGGGATGAGAAATATTGTTCTATTATTATTTTATACCAAGTACTGTGTAAGCGTTTGATTAAAAATAGAATAAAATAAAGAAAATAAAATAATGTAATATAAAAAATATATATAATAATCTTTGAGACTTTGAGGTATGTTTGTTATTCTTTAAGTCACCTGATATTGTTCATCAACGCATTCGTTCACAGTTATCGCCGATACTACTTTTCATAAACTTAGCTGCGCCCAAGCGGCTTCGCACGAGTAGGTTTTTAGTAACTTTTAGTCATATTTTATCAAGTTGTGTAATTATACTTAAAATAAAGATATATGTCGTCGCGGAATTTTTTATAGAACTTTTTGAATTCTACAACTCCTTTATAGAAAGTATTTACATCTATTGTTCGAAGAATACGTTTTCTTCTGAATGAAGGTTTGAGCTTTGTGGTGACTTTATTATTAAAATAAAACACAAATCACTTTCTTTTCAAACCTTATTAGATATAAAATCTACACGTTTCGAGAACAATTTTCTCTACTTCAATCCTGAAGAAGAAACATTGTTCTCGAATCATGTAGATTTTATATCTAATAAAGTGGTGAAAAAAAAGTGATAATCTGTGTTTTATTTAAATTTAATTATGTCTTACCGTTAAGACACCGTTCGTAACAAACGCATCGCTCGACCATTTTTTCGTCGACTTTAGTTGGAAAGATCACCATGAAAACCCCTTTTATTTTAATAGGATAATATCTATTTAAGTGTAAAATAAAATGGGATTTACGACCTCGGAAGAAATAATCAGTTCGGCCTACACCTCCGTAGTGATACGACGGATGCCCTTCTGATGAAAATGAATAAGACTTCAGCGAAACATCGAGATTTGCTTGTTTGTAAAATATACGGTTTGTATAAAATATCCATTTTATTTAACACTTAAATATGTCCAACGACCGTAATAATAACCTTAACTCTTTAAGGTTAATATATTGCCTATGTCCACCTTGAAAATCCATTCTAAATATTGGTAAAAGAATTTTTGAAATCGGATGAGTAGTTTCGGAGATTACCCCATACATCAAAACAAATTTTACCTCTTTATGTATCAGTATAGACTAAAAAAAACTCACATTTTCAACAGCATCACATTCCATTCATAAGGACCACGAGTTTCCGAACATCCTGTACATTTTACACTCGCAAGATTTTTACTGTAGGCTGGAAAGTTAGTAATTTCTTACAGTGCCTAACTATCCGTCTATTGAAAAGAATGGTATATTTTTTTATTACACGACTCTACTAGATACTTTATACTTTTGAAAATTAGTCTGCAAAGTTTAAAGAAAATATGACGCCTTGCCAGGAGTGTAAGTAAATAAAAATAAAGTGTAAATGAGAATGAAGTAAATTTTTTCTTGGAAAGATTACGAAATAATTATTAAAAGTTGTATGTATTATATGTACCAAATTGAAACCCTCTATATATGTGAAGGGACTATGCTAAAGATATCTATAATTCTTCTCATGAAATACTTACATAGATTTTGAGAATTTACATATGAAATTTCATTTAAGTTACTTTAGTTATATTCCAACATTTAACAGAAAAAAATATAAAATATTCTAAATAAGGGATTCTCCCTGTAAATGTGGACTAGTTCTGTTAGAAAAATTCATTTATAAATGAATTAATACGTTATGTTCTGAAAAAATCCAGGGCATTTTCATCCCCTTTAAAACATTGATCGATCATAAAATACTGACATAAAATATTGTTTATTCTTTCGCAACACCACGTGACTTCGTTCGGACGGGCACTAAAAGGTGATATAAAAGCGGTAAAAAAATTCGCCGCAAAACGTCATATTAAAATATTTACAAAACGTGAAAGTTTTATAATTCCGCCATTGGAAGAAAGCGTGGTCCGCAGATCGTAAAAAAAATTGTGCACTTTTTTGTATTTTTCCCGCTTCGCTCCTCCCCTTTACGAGGGAGGTATTTTAATATTGAAGTGTTTTCCCGCTGACCGCTGCAGGGTGTGGAGGGTGCGGCGGTCCCCCAGCCAGCCGGCCAGCCCGGAGTACTAAACAAGTCAAATTAAGTTAATTGTTGGCGTGTCGTTTCACCCCACACGTCCCCGCTCCCGGGCCCGGAGGCTTCTCCGAGAAATATCCCTTGGAGGAAATAAACGCGGTGTTTGAATTTATTTCATTAAAAAAACAGAGATTCATTAAATACTTTTTTTTATGTTGCACAGTTGATTTTTTGGGATATTCTACCGTGTTTCTTATCCTATTGCAGGGTTCATCATTAAGATGTATTGTTAAGTATATATTGGCCATTGCAGGGTTCATCATTAAGATGTATTGTTAAGTATGTATTGCCCATTGCAGGGTTCATCATTAAGATGTATTGTTAAGTATATATTGCCCATTGCAGAGTTCATCATTAAGATGTATTGTTAAGTATATTGATGATGTTGTGGTTATGTGTTTGCTTGCAATACTGCGTTAAAAGAAGATTAATTCTTCATTTATTTTATTTTTTATTTATTTTAATTATTAAGTTCCACACATAATGTTGTGTGGGCTAATATATGATTTCGATGATGTATGACTTATGTGTATGACGCTAATATATGACTTAGACATATTGCATTCCATCTAATCATTTAAAAGATTTTATAATAAACTAGCTGTGCCCGCGCGGCTTCGCACGCGTAGATTTTTAGTACACTGTTTGGATCGTCATAGAACTTTCGCGAACCTTGCAGAACTTTCAAGAAATTTATTGAATGTACAGAAACTTTCTTGACACATTCCGTCATTCAGTTTAGAAGCTTATAGAACATTCTGGAATTTTCTAGAATCATTTTCTTCTAGAACTTTCTAGAGCAGGTTCTTCCGGAACCTTCTAGACTCACCGACACAGTCGACGCGCCTGTTTTGAAACTGAAGCATTTGCGGCCTTTCCATAACAAAACAATGTGCTAGAAAGCACATTTTCGTCACCCACTCCCACCCACGCACAGCCACCCCCACCAAACTCGCATATTTTTGATGTGACACCAAGGGCTATCCACCACCATAACCACCGGTGGGTGGTTGTAGCTGGTTGTGGAGAAAACTTGGCGGATAGGGAAACACGGGTTTCTTTATATATATATATATATATCGACGGCTCCTACGTATAATATCGTAACCCACAAATCGACGATTTTGAGTTTACTGTGTATTTCATAGGTATTTAATTATATCTTTAATTCCAAGAAAGAAAAAAAATATTTTTCATAATAAAAAAACGTTTTTTATTGCAAAAATTACTTTTTTCTTTCTTGGAATTAAATATATAATTAAATACACATGTGTATACACAAAAAACTCAAAATCCTCGATTTGTGGGTTACAATATTATACGTAGGAGCCGTCGATATTGATTTTTTGCACTCCACTTGAAGCCTCCTTATATTTATTCTCCGTGTTTTGAATTTCCTTGGCAGGCTATAGAAGATTTTTATACCTTTATACATCATACAATTTTGTGAGGTGTTTTTGTTTTTCTTTGGTAGTCTTATGTTGTCGCTTCCTCTTGTATTGTAGGAATGAAAATCCTTATTCATCTTCATCCCGTCATCAAACTATTTGGGTACTAATCCATGTTTAATTTTAAATATTAGGTCCTTACATATGAAATTGGCGTTTTGCCGTAGGGGAGGGTGGGGCGTGTTGTGACAGGGGCAGGTTGTGACAAGGCGTTTAAAATTCGTGCCATTTGACTTAGCGTTACCCGCATAGATTCATTTCATGTGAACTCCGTAGCGTCAGTTGCTATCAAAATGTTGGAGCCGTGCGGTTGATTTCATTAAAGTTAAATGATAAAGTTTGATTTTGAGGTACTAAACTAACTTTTTCTGCACTGATTTCAAGTGTTCTGTTGTTTAACCAATACTAGGTGAGTTATTTTACATTTTATTTACCAAATGTTGTGTCTTTTGGCTGTAGTATCAGCAATAAAGGAAAACCTTGCGATAAATAAATTCACTTTCGTAGACATTTTAATATAAAATGATCGCATGGGGCGAGTTGTTACAAAAATGTGGGGGCTAGTTGTGACTGTCACAACTAGCCCCTTCGAAATAATTAAAATTTTATTTTTACTAAAACAATTATTAGATGTGAAACTGTACGGTACAATTATTATTTTTACTTTACTTTTTTATTCGTTTTCTTCGAGGATTCAAAATGGTACGAAATTACATTAAAAAAACGAAGAAGGGTAAAATTCCCAAAGTATTTATAAACTCACTGCTGCTGAGATAGAGGCTACAAACGTGTGATGTCAATTATATGACACTAAAACGATTCATAGATCGGAAAAAAGCCCGTTATTTCTAAATTCTAATGTGGGCTATTCCAAACCGGGACAAATTTTTACCCATGCCAAGAAAAATAACTTGGAGATTACATGTAGCAAAATGTAGCAAAGTTTATTATGGTTTGACCACAGCTGATGCGAAAAAGTTTGCATATGAGTATGCATGTCAAAATATGATCAAAATTCCCGAAAATTGGACAACACCATTGAACACCAGAACAAATCCGGCCTTTACCTAAAGCTAATGCAAGAAAGAACCTACGTAGTAGAAAGAAAATTTAAAGCGTAATTTTAACTGACACGCCAATATTATAAATAATAATAATAATAGTAGAAAGAAAATTTAAAGCGTAATTTTAACTGACACGCCAATATTATAAATAATAATAAATAAAACAAAAATAAGTGAGAATTGGACGATAATCTAAGAAAGGAAAATAAAGGCGAAAAGATGCGAAAGTCAAATCACAAAAGGAACTAAAAAAAACAAGCATCCAATAAATCAAAAGCGGAAATAAAGAAAAACTACCCAAGAAAGAGACTTTTGGAGTGAATGAACGAATTCTAGTATCGTCTTCATCCAGCGAGACTAAAGAAGAGCCACCTATCATGGAAATTGATGACAGCGATGCAAACCAAGATGAGCAATGCATTGCTTGTAAAAACCCTTATTCTAATGATAATTCGAGTAAAATGTGGGTGAGGTGCATAAAATTCCAGAGATGGTGTAATGAGCTATGTGCTGGAATGGACGAATTCACTCAAGATTGTATTTATGACTTTTGTTTGACTGGCAAAAAATAATTTTAATAGATTACAGAATTTTCTTACCACAGTTAATAAGAGTACAAATTTTGTTTATTTGTTGATAGTTAATTATAAAACATGTTACTACTTGTACAATTATTGTTCATAACATTTGTTTTGTTAATTAAATTACTTAAATACTCAACAATATTTGACGATTAGTTCGTCACAACCTGCCCCACCCTTGTCACAACTGACCCCTCGGGTGGGGCAGGTTGTGACAATTCCCATATTTTGAAAAACCGTATTTTGTTGCGTTGTCCTTTTGGTGACATGGTCAATAATGATAATTTTTTGTAGGTGAAGAATTATTTGTTTCAACTGAAATGGAATGTTTTTGATATTATTAATAATTCTTCCACAAGACCTTTTTTCATAAATTAGTCACAACACGCGCCACCCTCCCCTACTGGCGAATTTGATCTCAAATATCTTCTCTTTGGTTAGGAATTCCAAATCCAAATTTATACAGCTATTTACTCATGTATTTATGTTTTGAAAATTATAATTCATTTGTTTTTTCCTCAATTGTTTTTTTCTTTGCGTCACTCAGTTTACAAAATGAAAAACTTGAAATATCGCGTTATTTACGAGTACGAGTTCCACCGTGGCACCAGTGCTGCAGAAACGGCTCGAAGGATTAATGATGTGTATGGCGACGGTGCCGCAAAAGAAAACACAGTGCGTTTTTGGTTCCAACGTTTTCGTTCTGGAAATTTCGACCTGCAGAACAAGCCCCGTGGACGGCCGGAGACCAAAGTTGATAATGAAGAATTGAAGGCTATTGTGGAAGCGGATCCATCGCAAACCACATCCGAGTTAGCTGCAGGCTGCGGTGTTAGTGATAAAACTGTTTTAATCCACTTGAAGCAAATTGGTAAGGTGAAAAAGCTTGAAAGGTGGGTACCTCACGAATTGAGTGAAGCAAATCAACAAACGCGCGTTGACTGCTGCGTTGCATGCGTTGACTAGTGCTGGTGTCGTTCACTACAGCTTTCTTAAATCTGGCCAGACGATTACGGCAGATGTCTATTGTCAGCAACTGCAAACCATGATGGAAAAGCTAGCTGCTAAACAACCGAGGCTGGTTAATCGCTCTAGGCCACTGCTGCTTCATGATAACGCTAGACCACACACTGCACAACAGACGGCTACCAAATTAGAGGAGCTTCAATTGGAATGTCTAAGACATCCACCGTACTCTCCGGACCTTGCCCCAACAGATTACCATTTTTTTCGAAATTTGGATAACTTCTTGCAAAGGAAAAAATTCAACTCCGATGGGGCAGTCCAAACCGCCTTCAAAGATTTTATTGATTCCCGTCCGAATGGTTTTTTTAGTAAAGGGATCGACGAACTACCTATGAGATGGCAAAAGTGCATAGATAGCAATGGTACATACTTTGATTAAATAAATATATTATAATAAAAAAAAATCGGCTTTATGTTCCTCCCATACTAATCGCCAATTTCATATGTAAGGACCTAATATTTGAACCATTACATTATATTTCTTCGTCTTTGCACTGCTTTCGTCACAGTATTGCAAGCACGTACTTAACCGTAACATCCTCAATACACATATGAACACATTACGGACCCTGCATTTCACCAATCACCATTTCCGACGTGATATATAATATATATTCAGCATACCAGTAGGTACGTGTGAGAGATTTCAACTTGCCCAACAGTAAATGAGAACTCTCAATTTCTTAACTTTATGAGAGATATTTATGTTTAGACTAGAACTCGCATCATCCGAACAACTATCGTATTACAGGTTTGCGGCGTTTTTTTTGTCATAATAATCTTGTTTTGACTGCTTTTCTAAAACATTGTACACCTCATTAATTTTTACGCGATGAACATTATATAAAAAAATACTTATATTATTCTAAAAGTTGGTAAAAATCAATTTAATTTCACAAATCTAGTAATTTCTTCAACCAAGTGTCCAAACAGTAAATAATAGTCAAAATTTCTACCAAAATTAAAGAAATATTGATAACTTCTTCAAAAAGAGAGAAATAATTTTGTGGTGACATTATTAATATAATTGTAATGAAAATATACTGTTGTATTTTGCTATTACTTTGTGGTTATTCATTATGAATATATTTAAACTAGTTAACTTAGTTTACACCACTAAAATTTATTTGGTAAATCCAACCGGTTTCGGAAACGACGTTCCTTCATCAGGGTATACCCAATACTAATTGAACTTTACAAAAATTATAAACAATCATACTTCAGTGTTAAGTGTCCAAATGGGGATAAATAGTGGGGGGTGCGAAAGAAACAGGTGATAGGGTGAAAGGGAACATATTCAAAATAGGACTGTAAGTTAAATTTTTTTGGTTGTTAATAATAGATTCATTATTATTTATAGCTTTCTTAATCTCTAGGGCCTCTAAATTATTAAGGCGTCTACTTTGACTATTAATGTGAAGAATGTTGACCCCTGTATTTTTATTAAAACTATGGTTACTCTCAATAATATGATTGGCAAATTCGGAAAAATTTGAATTATTTAAGCATCTAATAAGTTCTTTAATCCTAATATCAAAATTACGACTCGTTTTTCCAATATAAAAAGAGGGACAGTCATTACATTTAAGTTTATAAACACCCGAGTGAGTCAATTCGTGATCTTTATCTTTAACATTTCTCAAAAAGTTACCAATATTATTTGTTGTATAGAAAGCTGGTTTTATAGAGGGAGGGAGATTTTTCGAGCATTCAATTGAAAAATTGTCAATATATAAGATTCTACGCCATTGTTTAATATCATCGTTATTTTTAAAATTATTGAATAAAAATTTATTTGTGGCTATTTTATTAAGTTTTTTGTTTAGAATTTTATCAATCAAATTAGTAGAGTAACTATTGTTTGTGGCAATTTGTTTTATTATGGACAGCTCAATCGTGCGCGTACATACATAAGAATGCCATTTTGTGCTGCTGGGACAAGAATTAGAAATTGTAAACAACCTTGTAATTTTGAGAATAGATGGGATGTTTAGGCTCAGATGCACTAGCCAACTCTCATATATTTCCTATCGTTGTCCATTAATTACTGTACAAAAAGTCATTCCACATAAACCAGTAAAAATAAAAAGAAACAAAATAAATATGTGGTCTAAAAAAACAAAACTCACTTTTTTCAAAGCCCCAGATGCAGTTCTGTTTTTAAAAGCTCTCAGCGTACTACAGTTATGCTATTTTTATCGTAAATTGAAAAATGCATTTACCGAAATAAATATCTGATACGCAGCAACATCAGGCACTTAATAAATAATCTAATATTTTAACAATATTTTTGTATGTGGATTTGTTCTAAGAACACATATTTACACCCAAATATATTAAATAATTCACACGCTAATACTTATTTACAATACAAGAACTGAGGCTCCTTTGTCAAACACACGACTTCTTTTTACTGACGAGGTCAACGTGAATAAAAAATCTAAAAAATATATTTATATATATTGAATTTTGTCTCCAGAGGGATTATTAATTAATTAAGATAAATTACAGAAGTCTTGCAAAGACGAAGCTATGAATATTCTGTATAATATTTTACAATTGTTGTTGCATTGCGGACAATTTTTGCGATTGAAAAGATAAAAATTTATCGAAATAGATTTGTTTAATATATTTTCATCAAAATATTGTTATAGTTAATCGAATGAAAAATGGTCACATAGATGGTTTAGGCATGATGACCGAATGAATGAGAAAAGAACGCTAAGAAAAATATATGACGCAAGAGTTGACGGCACCAGAAAGAGAGAACAACCGCGGAAGACCTGGCACGATCAGATTAACCAGATATTGGTGGACGATCCTATTAGAAGCCTCAACAATCGTCGAGCTTGTATGTGAAGATGTATGAATGGATGAGGCGAGATTTGTGTCAGGAAAGAAGAGTGTGGCGCTCTATTCTCTCTGTCGGACATGGTAATGATAAGTATGTAGTAAGTATTTTTATCATTTCAATCATAAAAAACTAATCCACAAAAAAAAAGTTTTTATATTACTCCCTTTCTCATTGAATCAGGTTTCGCGTCTATACACGCGTCGGGCTAATTACTCATTTGCATTGATCCCAATTTGATAAACCATTAAAATTTCGAAAAATCCAAAATTATACCATATTTATTAGTTTTTTTAAAACGAAAATTTGTTAGATCATTTTTATCGTCGCCACGAGTGATAAATAAAGGAAGAACCTATTACAGGCGAGAAGTTTTTCTACATGCGAACATTGAACGGAATATTCTAGAAAATAATCGAAACAATAAAAACATTGTGGAAGAGTGCGAATTAAGAAACATTTATAATAAGTGTGTGAAAATTTTTAGAAACATTTAAGGACTTAAAGAACAGTGTTCCTATTTAATTCGTGTCCAGTGACTTTTGCGTTTTAAATTACATTTCATTAATTTAGTGGTTTTCATTTGCTTCCTAGAACCACGACCCGTGGTTGTTTAAAAAAAAAACAATATGTAGGCAGCTAAAAATTACATGGGCCATTTGAAAATTCAATAATCTCATCACGAAACATAATATTTTTACCCAGTTTACGATGAAACTTTTTTCCGGAAGTTTTTATCAGAATAGAATGATTATCCTAAAAGGTTTTTAAATGCTGTGGTGACCTTTTAAAACTCAAAAGAAGGAAAAAACAAAAGAATTTCGCAAGGTTGTTATTTGAGGCAAAGTTTTAAGATAATTACTAACCGCCATTTCTAATAAATCCGCTCATAAATCTACATCACATCATATAAGTGGATAAAAACTTGCAAACCTTGAGTTATGCCGGCTAAGAGAAAAATATTTCTGACAAGAAAAACCTTTTTTTGTTTTCCTCATAATTTGAGTTCGCGTTGTTTGACATCAGTATTTCCACATTTTTTATTAACATTTATATAATTCAGATTGTGTAGGTCGCACGGTAAGAGTTGATTGATTAAATGAGAGGGGAAAAATTAAAAAAAAAACTAATAATTAAATTACAAGTATTCTCGATGGGAAGGTAGGAGCAGGATTGTTAGTTGCAAATGTAATCCACACTAAATTGATTAAAACAATTTGACTTTCTCAATTTTTACATATATATATATTTTTATATTTTAACAAACAGACCGACAACAGGTCATTAATGACCCAAATGTGTGGTCCTAGAGACAAATAAAGAACGAGCGCATTTAATGTTGTTCGGAGTCTATAGATTTAAAAACTAACCCATAAAAACAAGTTATTATTACACTCCCTTTCTCATTTACAAGTGGAAACTGGTTAGAGACGCTACGAAAGGGAGTAGTAAAAATTTTCCAAAAAACTAAAATTATACTATAATCGGGTTTAGTATCTACCAGATGCGTCGCAGTCTTTTCATACAACTTAGTAAGTTGTATGAAAAAACCATTAAAAATTTCTAAAAATCCAAAATTATACTATAATTATTATTTTTTTAACGAAAATTTGGCAGATCTTCCTGATCATCGCCACGAGTCTGCTTGCAAAGTTTCAGCTCGATTGGATCACGGGAAAAGGGTTAAAAATCGATCCAAAGTTTTTTCGTCAAGCAAGCAAGCGGACGCCACGAGTTAGAAGAAAGGAAGTAAAAATGTGATGATTCTTGAAGTGAACAAGTGATACAATATCTTACAAATTGATTTAACCAAAAGTGTGCTTCATCATTGAACAAATTTGGATTGTGAAATTGGATCTCCAGATTAAGCCATGTACGCCCCAGCCACGATGATCACGTGCCCGAAATCATATTCAAATATTAATGATATAATGATAGCTAATTTAATTGATATTAAAAACCCTTTTTTGTGTTTCATTTCAAAAAAAGTTTCTCCGCCTCTAAGAAAACACCCTTTACAAGCCGTACACCCGTGAAAAATCACGTGACATAATAATTGCAGAATTTTGAAGCTGAATTTGAAACCAATTTATTATTTTAATTTGACTTTATACATTTGGATTACGTGTCACGCTCTATTTACCTTAACTTTTAATTCCAGCAAGATACGGACGCTGCAGACCGACAGACAGACAACCAACGAAATTATTATATTTAGATAGATTGACAGATAGATAAACATATATATGACTGATATACGCGGCGATGTCGTAATTGGATGTTTCATCTTCCACCGTGTAGGACCAATTAGCCAATGATCATGCCTTTAGGAATAGCTTTTGCCGTGTTAAATAGAATTGCTTCCGAATCTTACATGTTAGCAGAATATTATATAATATGCGCGTATTTATATAATCGTAATTATGAGTTGTTTTCCTTCTGAAACCTTCCAAGTATCACCTTTATATCTATTGTGATTCGCTGCCCGCAACATTTGGCGATTTCTTTAGTCCAATGGGCGTAAGGGTTGTCTTTCGGCTTCCCTCGGGAAAAATTGGATGACTGCATTCGTCCAACTGAAACGTTTCCACCTGTACACCTAAGCTAAATACCTAACTATAAAGTTTAATAATGTAAGTTTTACGAAAAGCCCAAAGCTTGAGACTTTAAGCTACCGAATTGAGCTTTATTACAGCTTTTGGGACTTTTAAGCACACACTTTATGCTTTAAGCTACGATGAAAACTTAAGTTGAACTTAGAACTTCGGAAGTATATTTACATGAAAGCTAATATTTTATTTATTTTTTTTTTGTTAAGAATTTATATTTTCAAAATTGGCCAGTCGTGATCTATCTAGTGGTTAGGAAAATTCCTCCTCCGTTGTGTCCGTAGCTATCCAAAATTCTTTTGATACGTGGTGAAATACGTATTCCTATTAACGCGACTAGACTAATATAGAACGAATTCTTACCTAACTATGGAAGTAACACACGCACGAAACTAATCCGTACTCATAATTACCATAAGGTATTTATTTACTTAAGATGGTAGAACGCCTAACCGTTAACGACTCGAATTCCACGTATAATCTTCGAACACTTTTAGACGAAATGCCAGAGACATTCATATATATATATACATGTTTTAACATATTTCCGAAATTATTTTGGCCCTTCTAGTAACCGTTCCAGAATTCTACAGTTTCGCCTATACGAGAGATAGCCGATATCGTCCACGACATGAGTCGGCCTAAAAGCCAACTATATGCGGCGTAGCTGAGGAATAAACGCTAGTAGCAAAACCTCCTTACATAGCACCGCCATAACTATAATACCACCGGGGTTAAAATACTGTAATATAAAACAATACAATCGTTGCCAAGTTAACGGCATACGCTAAAGATTCCGCCCGCATTGATTAGCAACTTCTCATAATAGTAGCTTAGAACAGTGTCAGCACAACCACATGCGGCACCCATTTATGACAGATTTACAAGATATAATAGCATACGTTATATTCAAAACACAAGTAAGAAACCTACCAACAGCGCATCCCACGTTGTCCGATCTGCTCAATCTGTTCATAGTACATAGTGGATAGAGTAAACATATATTCATAACAACTAGGCGCAACAGAGGCTCAGGGCAAGCTTTGTCTGACATTATCGCAGCCCGAGATTCTAAGGGAATGGAAGATACAGATTTGTAAGTGAAATTTAAGAAGTGTCTAACCACTTCTGTTCAAACGTGGATTCTAGATGCCCCCACCCCCTTTAGGGGGGAGGGGGATGCGGCCCCAGAGCATCGCCGCATCCGGTGGTTAACTCCTGTTTAGACATAACCTCCCACACTAAGCTGCAGACCAAGATCAAGCCGAGACTCTATTGCTCCTGCTGGAATCCCCCGAAGTCCTCGCTCCCCGGCGACAAACATATCAGGAAGAAATCCCGCGTCTGATATTAAGGTTTGTATATTATCCCGCGGGGCAGTCAAATTGACTGGTGTATAATGATGAGGATCCCACGTTGCGGCTACATGAGCCGGATTATTATGATGTTTACTGCTGATTAAAGGGCTGAATGAACTAACTGGGTGACTGGAAAAGACTCTCCCTTGAGCGCGTCAGTCAGAGCCATGTTAGCATCGCCAAATATAGTTGATGTGATTGATCCCACGGTGTAGTCTTATTGACTAGAGATATTAAATGATGGTAAAACAGCATGATTATTACAGTTGATTGTGTAGTTCCTGATATGTTTCTCGCTGGCCGGGAAGAGAGAACCCCGAAGGTCTCTGTATACAGCAAGTTAGAAAAGGTGGTGACTGATGAGAATGATGGTGTTAGTAATGCCATCGCGCGCCTGAATGCGGTCCCGATCATAAAAATTGATTGTTAAACTGCTAACAGATCTCGTTCATTAAAGCGGCCCCGAGCATAAGTATTGACTGTCGAACTGCTACCTGCATCTTATAATTTCTCGTTCATGAGGAACGTCCTATCTCGTCCTTGAGTACGGAGTTATTACATTCACATACATTCATAACCAGAGCCCGAGCTCGTCGAGCCAAGGGGAGTGAAAGAACGTAGGGGCTTCTTCCCTCCGGCTGTGTTTGAGGCACGACGCTCTGGTCCGATTCGAAATGCTTCACCTTTGCTTGACTGAACACATTTTAACTGTGTGGAGGCTTTGCGCAATTCTACTTAGACCCACCCAGAGTGTCCCCGCAGTCCCGTTCATCCCCTGGATCAAGAACACGCACCCCGTCATTTGATCCCTGTTACATACAACTATCTGTATCGCGAGTGTATCTCTTTCTTCAATCCCCTTCATTTGCTTCTCATAGTTGCTCGTCCATGCGGAACGCCCTGTCTCGTACGTTGATGAGGTCCCGAACGAAGGTTTCGATTGAGGTACGGCTACCTGAGTCTTTTAGCTGACATTCATGAACATTCATATCCGGAATTCGAGCTCGTCGGGCCAAGGGAGTGAAAGAACGTAGGGGCTTCTTCCCTCCGGCTGTGTTTGAGGCACGACGCTCTGGTCCGATTCGAAATGCTTCACCTTTGCTTGACTGAACACATTTTAACTGTGTGGAGGCTTTGCGCAATTCTACTTAGACCCACCCAGAGTGTCTCCGCAGTCCCGTTCATCCCCTGGACCGAGAACACGCACCCCGTCATTTGATCCCAGTTACATACAACTACCTGTATCGCGAGTGTATCTCATTCTTCAATCCCCTTCACTATTCCATTTATACAACAATCACGTGACTAACCTCGAGAGTCTAGCACCGGTAATAAGATCTCATTATGCTACGTTGGAAGTTAACATTGCATAACCGGACGGAATGCCTATTTCCCGCGATCATATTCAATTTGTAAAACGCAATAATATGTATTTATATATGTTAGTAAAACGTTTGAAATGCAGAATGCACGTATGATGACCTCGCTTCTATCCTAAAGATAATTAAGATATAATCCCGACGTTACGTCCCGACATCAGTACTAATTTGTTTCCGCGTCCGTTACCGTCGAACTCTGAACCCACGTAATGAAATGAATAGTGACCATGAGACAATGACAAATTATATAGCACGAACATTCCATTTGATACACATAAGAAAACATCAGGAATAAATAATATCAAAGGTTCTTATCTTAGTTCTGTAGTTGGTCTGCTTCTGAGATGGCATCCTGATCCGAAGTAATATAACTCTCTAAAATTGAGCAATTACCAGCGCCTGTGTAGCCCTTCATTTCCCCTGTATATATATTTTAAAATCAGCGCCTGTAAAACTGTATTAGATCCTAGAAACAAGAAAACTATTCCCTCTACGCCGAGCACATACAGAACATAAACCCCTTCAATCTAGTTCATCCACGGTTATGCAAAAAGGCGAAAGAATAGTAATAGTAAAAGGTCCTTAACTGACAGAAGTTGAAGTTCTCTGCAAACTGCCCATATCTTCTAGTGGCGCCTGTGTATTCCAATAACAACTTTCCAGTCATGTATTTAACATAACGTCCTCCTTGTGTGTATGTGTGCTGCAATATCTGTCATCCAGTTAGTGATTCCCAAAATAGTGTTTTCCTTGTATATATATATATATTTCAATATCAGCACCTGTAAAACTGTATTAGATCCTAGAAACAAGAAAACTATTCCCTCTACGCCGAGCACATACAGGACATAAACCCCTTAAAACTAGTTCATCTACGCCGTACAATGATATCACATGCAGACATGACCAATATAATTACAAATATGCTTGCGTCCCGCCGACTGGACGCCTGTGTTTTCCAATAACAACTTTCCAGTCATGTATTTAACATAACGTCCTCCTTGTGTGTATGTGTGCTTCAATATCTTCCATCCAGTTAATGGTTCCCAAAATAGTGTTTTCCTTGTATATATATTTCAATATCAGCACCTGTAAACCTGTATAGAATCCTAGAAACGAGAAGACTATTCCCACTACGCCAAGCACATACAGGACATAAACCCCTTAAAACTAGTTCATCTACGCCGTATAGTGATATCACTATCACATGCAGACACAAACGATATAATTACAAATATGCTTGCGTTCTCCCCCACCTTGGTGGAAGTATTCGCATTCGTATTCACCGAATAGTAGGCGTAACATTCGCATTCGTGAAGGTAGTAATCGTTGCATCAAGGTTATTATATTTACAAATATGTTCAGGTTCCCCCACCTTGGTGGAAATATTCGCAATCGTATTCACCGATTAGTAGTCCTGATATTCGTATTCATGAAAGTAGTATTCGTTGCATCACTCTCAATAATAAAATCATATAGATAAATAATTACGGTAACTCATAAAAATATGATATTACTTATATTAAACGAACAAAACAAAACAATCTGTCATATTAGTAAATAACGTGATCACGGAAGACCGAAGGTTAACTACCCCTGAACAAACCGCGAACTGCCCACAATAATGGAAAATGTTGTAGAAAACATTTCAAATATCTAATATTGAATGAATAAAACAATGCCATATGAATAACTATCGCGATTACGAAAGGCCGAAGGTTAACCACCCCTGAACACACCGCGAACTGCCCACAGGCCTGATACTCGTTTTCGTGGGAGTAGTATTCGTTGCATCACGGTCATTATAAAATCATATAGATAGATAATTACGGTAACTCATAAAAATATATGATATTACTTATATTAAACGAACAAAACAAACAATCTGTCATATAAGTGAATAACGTGATCACGGAAGACCGAAGGTTAACTACCCCTGAACAGACCGCGAACTGCCCACAATAATGGAAAATGTTGTAGAAAACATTTCAAATATCTAATATTGAATGAATAAAAACAATGTCATATGAATAACCATCGCAATTAAGGAATATATACAATTCGAAACACGTCTTTATAAGGACTTGATAGGAACAAATCGTGTTTTCAACGATTGCCTAATGATACGCAATACAAACATGTAACGAGTTCAAATAAACCACACATTCATGCTTCAATAAAATAAATATAAAATCCAGATGCATTTTTAAAATACATTGTTTGTAGGAAATTCCTCGTACGATTTGAACCTATATCACGCCTACAATCGTGATATCAAAACACATAATTAAATTCTCGTACTAGTTGAAACAAGTTCAGACAGCATTCGCGACATTGGCTACGCACAGCTCCTTCGCATACAGGCCGATAGTAAAATAATTAACCGCAATAGAAAACATAAATGTGTTCCCCAGCTGAAGACCGGCCGTATCTAAATTAACTATCTCTATACAACATGTACAATTCGAAATACGTTTTATAAGAATTTGTTAGGAACAAATTGTGTTTAGAACGGTTGCCCAATGACGCAATAAAAACATGTAACGAGTTCAAATAAACCACACAATCATGTTTTAATAAAACAAATATAAAATCCAGAAGCATTTTTTAAAATATATTATTAGTAAGAAACTCCTCGCACGATCTACACAAATCATATAGAAATCCGCGTATTCAATCGCCAGTATAGATAACAAAGCATTCGTTAGCATAAGAATACATCCGCCCTGAAGAACCTCTCGCACATTCCGAACCTCGCGACATTGAATATACATAATTATTCTGAAATTTTAAATCCCACGAAACACCCTTCGTCAGTAAAGTATTCCATTTTAAAGCCTTTATATCTTTGGTAATATATGAATATCAAATTTAAGTGATTTTTCATATGAACAGCGACAGAATTATATATTTCATAAGCGTTATGCAATAATTTGAATAACTATCACAGTCGCCACATTACGATTTCTTGTACATTAAATCCGAAGCGCGTATAGTAATAATTATCACTAGGCCCAAAATACGTAACAAAACAATCCACAACATGTATCAATAATTGTTACGATCCAGAAAGTTCTAAATTGAATACACGAAAAAGGCAATAGAAATAAATAATATTGAAAATGCTTAGCTGTTCACTGTTCCAATTCTCTTTGAATTATTATCAACCTCTGGCTTTTTCCTCGATCCAGCCAAATTATCTTCCTTACTGCGGACTCTCCTCGACAAAGCCTCCGCCGACCTTCAAGCTGAAAACTCAAGTGCCGCTTTCTAATTTGTAACGCCTAAAAATAGTCCCTATCTCGCGCCATCTTTGATTCCAACTCGCGTGTAAAAGTCAAAGTCTAACTCTAAGGACGCGTTTCATTGGCCAGTTCGTTACGCGGACAACCGCTTTGATAGGCTCGCTTCGCCAAACTAAAAGAACATAAAGCCTGCTTTACACGCCCGCGTGCCGAAATAATAAAGCTCGTCCGCACTTACTTATCCGGCAAATATTTAATTATAGAGTATTTAACGGTTTGTGAAGCTTCTCTTTATTATAAACTTTAGCAGATAGATATTTTCGTATAATTTTTCAGCAATGTCTATTTGAATAGGCCAATATCGTTACAGCTTCCCCCTGGGGCGGCGCGGCACGATCGCACGAGCAGGAACGCGTCGCCACAAACATAGGTAGCTATTAGACCCCTTCGTTCCTTCGTTTGGCATCATTTGGTATACCCTTAGAAAATTCATCCGCGAACCAGGTGTTGCAAGTAGCTATGGTAAGACATATTAGCTAAATTGACTAAGTCCTACGCGCAGGCATGTTAGAAAGTTAATAAGAAACCAAAGATCCGTATCTACATCATTTAAACAGCAAGTAAGGCTCAAATACCCACAATTAATCGAAAGTAACTTGAACGTCTCATACGATCGCGCCCGTTATTCAACTAGATCTTAAAATCTTCAACATTGTATAAGCAATCCTGCTTATAGCTATGCTTCCCCCGTTCTGAAAGAATTTGATTTCATGTTAGAATTTCGTCCCCATGTAAGTGTTCATCAACACGTTATACCATTGTAAACTCTTCCCCCATCCAAAATTGGTCCGTTTTATCCACACTTCCTCTCTCAAAACGCGTTCGCCGCAAGTTATTAAAATAGCACGCCTTACTACAATAATCTACTCCCCGTAATAAAGAAGTAGTTTAGCAATCCCGACGATCCCAAACGCACGTGTTCACGCAGTGATGAAGACGCCTTGTTCCCAACTACAACTGTTTTTTTTTTCTCTAAAGTGCTCGGTTAATATAAATTTGAGAAATCGAAAGAAAAGGTGACCGCATCTATTTTATTCAACTGATTGGGAAGATCCGAATTCCCATTATCAATCGAACGTCCCATCGTTGTGCCTGTCAATTACTCGACCCCATTCCGCTTTCAACAGATCAAAAGAGACACCACTTCCCCCGCTCCGTCACTCCTCGTTCCCTTTATAGATGGTACATCCCTAGTGCTCACCAGCTCGTTACATTGCAGCACTTCCTCCGGCGTATACTTCCCCTAACACCTTCTGACTAGCACCAATACCCGAATATACACGACGACAAGGACACTATACAAACAAATCCGAACGCGAACCGCGATAAGTTTTTAAAATTCCAGAATTGTGTTAAACTATGATTTTGATGTTCATCTTATTCGGGTGAGCCAAACAACCGGATTCCCAGTATATAGAACCACACATTGATCTCAATATCCCCTTGTACACGGGTACTTAAAATGATGATGATGCTTCGCTATTACCCCCTTCCCCAAAGCTATATGTGGCACGCATCCAAAATCTTCCAAAGATTAGTTTGTAAAATCGTATCCCCCTATAATAACTGCAGATCGCGTATCAACAAAAGGTATATTCCTATTATGATTGTTCTCAACTAACTACACGACTAACTCTCAAAGGAGATATCTAAAGACGATGCACATCCATTAAAGAAGCGCGCCACGTACCCTATTGTTGAAAAAAGTAATCGACAATTTGAATCTACATTACACTATTGTTCCCATAGTGAACACGCACCCGCATCTCCCCTCTCTGTTGATAAAATACTAAAACTGCTGGCACTACACTTGTACGAACCTAATATCCTTCCCCCTGTCTATAAGACTCTATTCCCATGTCCAACCAACCGAACATCCGCTATCCGCCAGAAAATATGTAAGTCCAAAGCTAGCTCACATAACCGTCCTGCAGATTATAACGCTTCGCCTTTCACCACGTTGACAGGATTATCCGAATTCCGACTATTCGCAAAATAATTCAATGTACTTGACCCGATACGTAAGCGTCGAAGAAACGGTTCTTATATGAAGTACATCGCGATATCATCAACCTCAATAGACATATATATCGTAACCTTACTCCAGGTCTAAACCTTTTACAGCCCTCTCTAAACGTCCTGCTTATAATTCTTATGCAGTCACTAATCTAGGAATTGTAAAAAACGCTTGACGATACCGTTTCGAAAGCATGGGCTATGTTACTACTCCCTAAAGAAACAAAGATTTTTCGCGAGGCAAAAGAAAACGAAGAAGGGTGACAAATACATACATACAAACACACACGCATGTACATGTGCACATGCATACATGCGGTTACAACTTCACATCATGCATGCATCGAATATAAGTCCGTAATATACATCATGAAATAGCCAAGATTGTAAGTTGTAGACCGTAAATCGTAAATCGTAAAACGTAAAACGTAAATCGTAAATCGTAAATCGTAAATCGTAAATCGTAAATCGTAAATCGTAATTTTAAATTGAAGTTCAGCCGAAGTTGAGCCGAAGCCGAAGTTGAAATTGAAAATGATCAAACATGCCAAAGATAGGTATAACGAAGGAGAATGAAGTGATTCAAATCATAACCGCCTGTAAAACTAGAGGCGACGAAGGAGCCGGAACCGATCTCTCTATACCGTGTCAAACATTATTTGGAACTAGTTCTAAACCGGAAAGGAATCCAACTTTCGAAATGTAACATGTCCAAAAAAAGATTTTATCTGTCCCGAACTACAACCGCGCGCATATAATATAAAAATCCCTGAAGTGAAACTCGCACAGATGTCACTACTATCCCGTCAGAAGATTTTTCAAAGTACCTAAAATTATAGAAAACTTATTTTTTCTTCAAGGCATACAAGATGTTCTAGAATTATCAACCTTCACGTTATATACTTCCAATATTTAGAAGGAAATATTTCCTAACACACCGTTTCTTTAAAAGATTGCTTAATTACCCATGGTAGCTATCACTTATATCTATAAAATGTATATGGCGCGTGTATACTCAATATCATCAATATCAAGGTCAAATGCCTATCGCCGCTACTATTGAGAACCGGTTTATTATATACTCTGCCGAGCGCGATTCCAACTGGACCGCGTAAGCCATTACCGCTTGTCTACTACAAGACTTTAAATAGATATTTTAACTCTCTTGTTTTTGAATCAATACGTGATTTATATAGACCGTGCGAACACTAAATGATTTTTGATAGAGCGCGCGTAAAGACATACTTATGCGTGGAAAGAAAAATGCCATTATAATTAAAACTAATTTTTTTTTCTTTTTACAATATTAACTAATCTAATAAAATGAATACGAATCTCACTCTTGAAACATATCTCCTGGTCTAACGGGACCACTGTAACGTATCTACCTGTACACCTAAGCTAAATACCTAACTATAAAGTTTAATAATGTAAGTTTTACGAAAAGCCCAAAGCTTGAGACTTTAAGCTACCGAATTGAGCTTTATTACAACTTTTGGGACTTTTAAGCACACACTTTATGCTTTAAGCTACTAGATGAAAACTTAAGTTGAACTTAGAACTTCGGAAGTATATTTACATGAAAGCTAATATTTTTTTTTTTTTTGTTAAGAATTTATATTTTCAAAATTGGCCAGTCGTGATCTATCTAGTGGTTAGGAAAATTCCTCCTCCGTTGTGTCCGTAGCTATCCAAAATTCTTTTGATATGTGGTGAAATTCGTATTCTTATTAACGCGACTAGACTAATATAGATCGAATTCTTACCTAACTATGGAAATAACAAACGCACGTAACTAATCCGTACTCGTCCTTCTAGAAACCGCTCTAGAATTCTACAGTTTCGCCTATATGAGAGATAGCCGATATCGTCCACGTCCGGAGTTGGCCTAAAAGCCAATTATATGCGGCGTAGCCTAGGAATAAACGCTAGTAGCAAAACTCCCTTACATTGAACCGCCATAACTATAATACCATCGGGGTTAAAATACTGTAATATAAAACAATACAATCGTTGCCAAGTTAACGGCATACGCTAAAGATTCCGCCCGCATTGATTATCAACATCTCATAATAGCAGCTTAGAACAGTGTCAGCACAAACACATGCGGCACCCATTTATGACAGATTTACAAGATATAATAGCATACGTTATATTCAAAACACAAGTAAGAAACCTACCGATAGCGCGTCTCACGTTGTCCAATCTGCTCAATCTGTTCATAGTACATAGTAGGGGAAGACACACATATATATATTCACAACAACTAGGCGCAACAGAGGCTCAGGGCAAGCTTTGTCTGACATTATCGCAGCCCGAGATTCTAAGGGAATGGAAGATACAGATTTGTAAGTGAAATTTAAGAAGTGTCTAACCACTTCTGTTCAAACGTGGATTCTAGAT